>CAIGRB010088208.1:0-36425 GCA_903798255.1 Fraxinus quadrangulata | reverse complement strand
CTGACCATAAACAGAATAATATTGTGATTTTAATATATTTAATTAATAAATTTTTTTAGTTATCTATTTTATTACTTAAAAAAATAATTATGACCCGATTCTTGAAAATTTAAAACATATTTCTCAATTTTGAAATTGTATTTTTCAAATACCTTAGATATGTATGGTTTCCTATAAAAAATTGTGAACATGGTGGCCACCACGCTACGCTTTATCGAGGAAATTCGAACCCTTCCCTACTCGTGAGCGAGTGCGTTGAAAACACAATTTAGTCCCTATCTGATTTAGATTAAAATTAGAATTTTATAGATTTTGATAAAACATAATGAAATAAGCGATTGAAAAGTTGTGGATCCTTTAAAATGTGTGATTAAAATTAATTATTGAATTGAAATTGTTTATTTACTTTTAATCCATACCAAACAACAAGAGCTTAATAAATATATGTGACTGTCTTTACCATCTTAACCTTTTCAAGTCAATGATTAACCATAAGCATGGAGCCAACTCCAATCCGTAGGGCTCCATCTTGGTCAGGTAAGTTGCTAATTCTTGATTACTTGGGATGGCAATGGGCAGGATAAGGTTGCAGTCGGCATGGACGTACCATGTAAATGTTACAAATGTTCTCCTCTTGATTACAATGCATTATTCTTTTCCCTTCTAAAAAAATTCTTAAGTGAAAATAAATAAACAATTCCAATATTACACTCAGAAAATGCCTCTATAATAACTAGTTACTTGGTAGGATAATCAACTCAAGTTTGAGTACTCGAAAATCTCTAATTTTTAATTTACGAATGACTAGACGAAAGACGACTATAACCTATTTTTCGTGATAGTCATCAATTTTTTAACTGATCAAACTTAATTTTAGCTGCACATTTCAAGTGATTCACAACATTTATCAATTTTTAACCAAAAATTTCATCGACTTTTATCAAAATATGAAAAGATTTTATCACACCGGCCCTAACTATGTAATGCAATATACAATAATATTAAAGACGGCTGTTTGTAGAACAAGACAATATGGCATATTGGCGTTATGCCTTCAACAACTAAGTGTTTTCATATGGAATCTTATAATTTGATCATCGACAATCTCATTTTCTCCTTCTCTTTCTCCTCTAAAAATGTGCATTTCATCAAAACCAGAAACACTTATTTTACAATCAACTTTTTTCCTTCTTCTTTTGTTGTTTTTCAATGTTGAAGCCAAGTGTAGAAAAGGATGTGAACTCGCCTTGGCTTCATATTACGTTTGGGAAGGATCAAATTTGACTTACATTAGCAACATTTTCAAACAAAAAATCCCTGAAATTCTTGTATTCAATCCTCAAGTTTCAAGCCCAGATAATATTCGAAGCGGTACGAGAATCAATGTCCCATTTTCATGTGAGTGTTTGAATGGTGATTTTTTGGGTCATACGTTCGAGTATAAAACGGAAGGGGGCGATACGTATACAAAGGTTGCAGGGTTGGCGTTTGCTAACCTTACTACACAGTATTGGATCCAACGGGTCAACAATTATGAACCGACTCAGATACCCGATTTTGCTACCATCAATGTGACGATTAACTGTTCGTGTGGTGATAGGCATGTGTCGAAAGACTATGGGCTGTTCACGACGTACCCCCTTCGTCCTGGGGAGAACTTATCTTCGGTGGCAAATGAGACTGATCTTCCGGCTGATTTGTTGCAAAGATTCAATCCGGACTCGGATTTTGGTGCTGGATCCGAGATTGTTTTTCTGCCGGCAAAAGGTTAGTAAATTTTTGTTTGAATGTGATAGTTTATCGTATAGGGATATAGGGGAAGGGTTACAATTTTGATCTCGAGCTTGACTTGAGGTGCAAATTGAGATTGGATGGCCGAACTCTTGTGTGATTTGCACAAGACTTGGGGTCAGGCCACACACCAACCCCGATTCTTGATAAGTTGAATCATTTTGCATGGAGACACAAGCCCTATTGCTTCGCTATTATTAACTTTAAAATAAATAAATAAATAAAATTTTGCCGGACATGTTTGTGTCAGACCTTTTTAAGGTGGGTTTGTCTGATTTAAGCTATTCTACACCTAATATCGCTCTTGTTTAATTTAAGTAAAAGTAAGATTTTTATTAAAAGCTAATGAAATGTTTAATTGAAAAGTTATAAAAATTGTGAGGCAAAAGGCACATGAAATGTACGGTTGAAAAATGAGTAGAGAAAAATGAGAAAATGGAACAAAAAATGATAGAAACGTGGTGTCAATCTTTGATTTGTCATAAAAATTCATAGTTGGTTTACGAGAATTTCTTAGTAATTTGATGGAAAAGATTTGTGATAGACCCCTCAATTTATTAGAATTAAGACTTTGTCGTTAATCAAGTGGTGTTGGGTATATTTATTATAGTTCTTAACATTGGGGTTCGAGAATATGAGTCTGAAATTGTAATTCAACCCCCATTTGGTAGGGATTAAAATTAAAATTTTAATTTTAGTTAAAATTAATAATTAATTTTAACTATATATTTTATGGAACCTAAGGATAGCAATGGAACGTGTATGGGACATATAGGTTATTTCCACCCTCGTCCTGTCGGGTATTTTTGTTATCTTATTCCATCTCCGTACTCGGTTAAAAGCAGCATGGGATGGGTTCAGGGCGAGGCCAGGCATGTCCTCTGCTTCATTTATTTTTTTATTTATTCATTTATTTTTTATGTTTTTAGTTAGTAAATATATATTTTTTAAAAATTTATTAAGAACAACTTATGCTCTCTTTTTAAAAATGATGATAAATCTTTTATTTTTATTTGATAAAAAACTTAAATTTAAAAACAACTTTAAATGGGTTTCCATACACATCCCGTACCTATTTTGAGGCAATGACCCCCGTCCCGTCTCCACCCCATTTACTCGGTTATGTGGGTAATTCCAATCTAATTTGAAATGGGGTCCTACATGTAAGGATTGAATGTAATTTTTTTGTCATCCCTAAGGGAACCCTTAAGTTTTTAATCATATATTTTAGCAATTTTTATTCAAATATATTAAAAATCTAATTTTAATCCCATCAAACATATGCTTAGATTGTTAATAAGATTAATAGTAGAAAACTCACTAGAAACGTTTTCATTTGCGATATACCCGCTACTTATCAAAAATCGCAGAAAATCCCCTTATTTGAAACATTTTGTTGAAAAATCCCCATATCGTCAGATTTTCCGTTAAAACAGTAAAAATGTCAAAATTAAATGTAATAATTGCAATTTTAATATCCAAATTTTTTATTCTTTTACAAATTACACCCATCTTTTTTGTACCACCCACAATTCCAAACATTTAAAACTTTATTTTCTATAGCACACCAATGCACTCCATCTTCTTCTCCAAAAGTAATTTATCTAATTAGAAATAAAGGTCAAAAGCCATCTTGTCAGTCCCAAGGTACTGTGCGGAGACGAGTAAAACATTTTTCGCTGCCATAATGAGGCGATGGTCGTCGTTGAGAGAAGGAAGAAACGACGATGGAGACGAGGAGGCCACTATAGTGAAGCTCGCATCACACGTTACGGAATTCAATCTTTTAGGTCTGAAAGTGATTAAATCATTGAAAGAATAAGGTAAAATAGAGCTAAAAGGAAGAATTAGTTTTTTTTTTCTCACGATCGAACTGTAGGGACTGTACTATAGTTAGATCATTTTTGCTCGAAAAGAACCTGATATTTGTGGAGATCAATATTGACGTGTATCCAACAAATGAGAAGTTAATCGAAAAGACATGCAGTGGAACAGTGCCACATATATTTTTCAATGAAAAGCCAATCGGAGGATTGGTTGTATTGAATTCTTTGAGGAATGGTGGGATGTTGGAGAAGAAAATGGAAGAAATGCTGGGGAGTGAGCGTCCTGATGATGCACCAGCACCACTCATCTATGTCTTCGATGATTCGAGGACGAGGAAGAGGTGGAGAGTTAAGATGAGATGGTGGTGATTGTTAGGGTTTTGCGATAGAGACTGCCCATTTAGGATCGTCTGATGAAGATGAAGATTGCTAGAAATTGCTTCAACGGAGTTGATCTTGTGGAGGCTCTAATAAACTATTGGGACTGCAGTAGGAAAAAGGTGTGCCTCTAATACTTTCACTCCATTTTTGTGATTTTTCATCATCATCATCATCATCATCATCATCATCTTCTTCTTCTTCTTACCTTTATTTCTACTTAGATAAATTAATTTTGGAAAAGAAGATGAAGTGGGTTGTGGTGGAAAATAAAGTTTTTAAGATTTGATATTGTTGATGGTACATAAAAAAATTGGGTATAATTTGTAAAAGAATAAAAAATTTGGATAATAAAATTGCAATTATTTTTTTAATTTTGACATTTTTACTGTTTTTAACGGAAAATTTGACAGTAGGGGGTTTTTCACACAAAATGTTTCAAATAAGGGGTTTTCTGTGATTTTCAATAGGTAGGGAGATATATCGCAAATAGAAACGTTGTTATGAGATTTTCTTCTATTAATCTTTTGTCAATATCATACCAACAATCCCCGAAGTTATGCCTTATTTTACAGGGATTCTTTAAAATTCATTTTAAATTACAAATTCTTTCAATAAAATATTTTTGACCTTTTTTTAATTGTTTATCCCCCCCACCACCCCTCTCCCCCCAAAAAAAAATTATTTTTCACAAAATTAATTTTAAAAATCTTGATCAAACATGCTCTTAATTCTTGTCTTCATTTAAAAAACACAAAGTGCTGCAGTGTGTGGGGGATGATCTGTAAATTTGGCTTTAATTCTTGTCTTCATCACCGCATGACAGAAGAAACAACAAAAATAAGAAGATCATGCACCCAATGACGAATGATTGCTTCTCAGGCTTTCTCGTAATTAAATAAAGGATTATTTTAAACTATTTTTCATTGAATTATTCTTAATTTTTGCTTCTCTGGCCTTTCTTTCAATTAACTAAACAATTATTTTGACCAATTCTCAATAAATTATGCATATTTTGCAATTGACAGCTTCTAATCATAGCAATAAATTGAAAAATACTACTAGTAATCTCATAATAATATTAATAATTTTATATAGGGAGAATTGCAGCTAGGGTCCCATATCTTTTAAATTGTTACATACCATACTTTCATTTTACGGTTGGATTCCCAAACCTTTCATCTCGAGTGCAGTTGGAGGATATGTGGATAAAATCCATCCATTTGACCGTTAGTTGACGAAAGTTAACGATCTGACCAGATTATTCCATATAAATAATTAAATAAAAAAAATCCTTTTGATCAGACCATTGACTTTTGATCAACCAATGATCAAATTGATGAATTCTGTCCACATGTCCTCCAATTATAAAAATAAAATAATTTACAATAATTTGAAAGATTTGGAACTCCAACTGCAATTCTCCTTTTTATATATTTATCAGTGGTGGGCCATCCATGTGGGGGAGAAAGTGTCTACATATTATTGGGCCTAGATGAAAGATTAGGCCTACGCGGTAAAATTAGGTTATATGAGGGAGGTGCATGACCGTTTACTCAACTGTTAAATAAAAAAAAACCACTTTGAAAAAAAATGCAAAGTTGAAAATAGACTTTTTCGGTCAACTAATAAACCCAAAGTTGATAGAATTTCTTACCCTTTCAAACCTAGAACAGATTTGTAATCTGGGTTGATTGAAGTCCCTTTCCTCTTCAACACTTTCAGTTTTCAAAAAGTAGCCAAAGCCATTGTAATTTTTATTTTATATTGTCCTAAGATTTTCTTGATCATCAGGAAATATGGTGGTGCAAGGAGATAGGAGGATTAGTTTTTTAATTGTTTTTCTGGTTTTCACCATTTTCTGGGTTGGAGTTAATTCAAAATGCAGTGAAGGATGTAATGCATTAGCTTCATATTATGCCTGGGATGGATCAAATCTCACATTCATATCGACCATGTTGTCGACTACTATCAACGATATTGTTAGTTACAATCCTCAAATAACCAATCCAGATCTCATTCAATTTGGCAGCAGAGTGAATGTGCCCTTCTCATGTAGTTGTGTAAATGGTGAATTTATGGGTAATCAGTTTCCCTATCAGGTCAGGAGTGGAAACACTTACCTAAGGATCGCAGAACTTATTTATTCAAATCTTACAACAGTTGAAATGTTGGAGAGGTTTAATAGTTATAATCCTACTAGAATCCCAGAGAATGCACAGTTGAAAGTTACTGTGAATTGTTCATGTGGGAATAGCCACGTGTCCAAGATTTATGGGCTATTCATAACGTATCCTCTTCGCCCTGGTGAAAGTTTGTCTGCTATAGCCAATGACTCTCGCCTTCCTGAAGGGTTGTTACAAGATTACAATCCTGGAGTGAATTTCAGCCGTGGTAGTGGTTTGGTTTTCATTCCGGGAAGAGGTAATTGATTTGCTAGCGAAGAGTTCTAATATCAAAATATAGTATAGGGATGGAGTTTTTTGACCTCTTTATGTATGGGAAAAAGCATCAGAAAAAGGGCCCATGCTTTCTTTAGTTTTTGTTTATTTCATAAAAAATGTTCCTAAATCAGAAAAGGGTCTCCAGTTTGGCAGGAAATGAGAAATTAGTTTGTCTAAAATGATAAATATCTATAGCAGCACACTCGTATAAGCAATTAGAGTGTGTGTGTGTATGTGTGTGTGCGCGTATATATATATTGCTTTGATGTGCTCGGCAAACTAATTAAACATAATCAGTTGCTTCTTTCTTCCATTAATACATTTTAGTTAGGGGAAATTGGAGATTATATTTTCAAATTTATGCTGTACAGAATTTTCGATTCTTGAATAGCTGTGGTTGATGTCTGCTCATTTCCATTTTTTCTGCAGATCAAAATGGAACTTATCCGCCATTGAAATCAAGGTTATTTATACTACCTTGAAAATTCGTAGTCTTTTAGACTTTTGTTCTATTTTTAACGCTGTTATCTAATATCCTGCTTTTTGTGTGTTTTTGCAGTTCAGCTGGTTGAATCTTCTGTATCCCATGGTCCAATAGTTCTTACCTTGATTTTCTTAATCCTTTGGAAGTCTAATCAGAGTTATATATAGCAGGAATTTCAGGTGCAGCCATTGCTGGAATATCAATTGGAGCAGTTGCGGGATTGATCCTTTTGGCAGTTTGCATCTATTTTATATTCTACAGAAGGAAGAAGGTGATGGAAGAATCTATTCTCCACAATGACCAAGGCATAGAGAACACGCCTGGTAATTGGCATGCCAATTCTTTTTTCGCATATTAGTTTTTTGGGTCAAAAGATGAATAATGAACGAGCATTTGATCTAAGAAACAATAATGAATCAATTTGTCTGAGTCTGAAGGATATAGCCATATTTGGTCTCTCTGTAGCTTCTGTGTCTCGTAGCAATACTAAAATTGGGCTCTAGCAAGTAACTTATTACAATCATATGCTTTCTCATGGATTTAGGTCCTGACATGCTGGAGAAAACATCAGATTCTTGTCCTCTTGTTGCTACTGCTTCTCCAAGGCTCAAGGGTATCACTGTGGATAAATCAGTTGAATTCGCATATGAAGAACTGGCAGTTGCTTCAAATGACTTTGACATCTCTTATAAGATTGGTCAAGGTGGCTTTGGAGCTGTTTACTACGGAGAGCTTAGAGGCGAGGTTTGTGTCCCATAGCCCGTGCTATTCGTAGTATTATGATGACTAATGAAAAATTGATTATCGTTTAGTTCTATTTCGCTTTTTACTAGGTATTAACTATTAACTAGTCGATTCAAATTCAAATTCATATTCATGTTCACCAACAATACTGCAGTTAACTATCTGCAAGTTTTGGGTTTTTATCTGTTTATGGATTTTAAAAGAGAAATTATGGACTACATGTAGCTGGACTAGAATCTGCAGTTAACCAAATATGTTCAGTTAACTATCTTCAAGTTTTGGGTTTTTATCTGTATATGGATTTTAAAAGAGAAATTAAGGACAACATGTAGCTGGACTAGAATCTTCATAGCAAAACCTTGGGCTTGATTGAGCTTGACTCTATGAAGACAACATTGGAAAGACCAGTATATGTTATTTGATAATTTTGTTTACTGAAAGGATGTTGAGTGGAGTTGTCGTTCAGTAACCACTCCATATTAGATACCTCTGAGTAACATAGCTGAAGAGAGCAGCATATTATGGCATAATTCTTGAAATACTGGTGCTTTCTTGCATTGATTTCTTAACCTTTACAGCACTATATTGTTGGGGTTTCAAGAAGATTAATCACACTTCACTGTTCGACCAAAATTCTTAAAGCATATGATCTTGTGAGCGAGCACAAAATATCGTGGAGAATATGTTGCATACCATTCTATTATCGGGCGGACAGTTGTTCAATTGCCAGTAACAGTTTTCCAACACCTAATGTTATCTTTGCATATAATTGTACTTCCAAACTATGTTTAATAGAAAAGCCAATCAGATCCCGTGTCTCCTGAAATTGCAGAAAGCTGCTATTAAGAAGATGGATATGCAAGCATCCAAAGAATTTCTGGCTGAACTGAAGGTTTTAACACATGTTCACCATGTGAACTTGGTAATGCTCTCCCAGTATTTTTTTCCCCCTCTCCTTTAAGCTATTCTGTCCATTGTAGATCATCTTCTGAATATGAGATTAGACTTTTTTATTCTTCTATGTTAAAGAACTTCAGCAAGTCTACTAAGTTCCAAATATAAGGATACTTTGAATGTCTAGAAATACATTCTGATAAACTCTAAATATGAGTTAGAAACTTAAAAAATGCTGAAGTATTTTTGCTAATTCTTATTGCTTATAGTGCACAGTTGGTTTGGTATATCAGATTCTCTTTCAATCATGGCTAATAAAAAATTTCGTGGTTGCCTAATGCAGGTGCGTTTAATTGGATACTGTGTCGAAGGTTCCTTGTTTTTAGTTTATGAATACATTGACAATGGTAACCTTAGTCAACATTTACGTGGTCAAGGTAAGAACAAAATTGTATATTATGAAGCACAGATTCTCTTGCATTCTGTCTCATGCTTACGTTTTTCATTTTGACTCAAGCAAGGGAACCATTACCATGGTCCACTAGGGTGCAAATTGCCCTTGATTCAGCTAGAGGACTCGAATACATTCATGAGCATACCGTTCCTCTCTATATACATCGTGATATTAAGTCTGCAAATATTTTGATCGACAAAAACTGCCGTGCAAAGGTGATAAAAATATGCACATTAATTAAAAACCAAGTAGTGACAGATATGTTTAAGCTGAATTATATACTCTTCAGGTTGCTGATTTTGGCCTCGCAAAGCTGACTGAAGTGGGGAGTGCTTCTTTGCACACTCGGCTTGTGGGAACTTTTGGATACATGCCTCCAGAGTGAGATCTTGTGCCTTTGTTTTTATTTGACTTAATAAATTCTCCTTTAATTAATTTTCAATCTCTTTAATACTTCTGATTGTATCAGTGCAACACTTTAGACTTATAACATTGCATAAAATGCTTATCATAGGATGAAACCCTCTCTTCCCCAGTAAAGTTGTATTCATTGGAAGATATTGGATTAAATATTAAGATATCTTTGTTCATTCACCTTGCAAATTTGCAGTGGTTACCAAGTCACATTATGGTCGATACATCTTCAGACTTCAATGATAAACACCTTTACATTCTGAATTGTTTGTTTCATGTTCGATGAAGGACCTTTTTTGTATAAATTTGCTTTGCATGCAGGTATGCACAGTATGGCGATGTCTCTCCCAAGGTAGATGTGTATGCTTTTGGGGTTGTCCTTTTCGAACTAATATCTGCTAAAGAAGCCATTGTGAAGACAAACGAAGTTAATACAGAATCAAAGGGACTTGTTGCTCTGGTATATCTTTGAATTAACCTTATTTAATCACATTATATACCTTTAAACCACTCAGTAGAAATGGTTTTACAATCTCGAATGTTGATGATTTACAGTTTGAGGACGCTTTTAGCCAGACAGATCCTACAGAAGGTGTACAAAAACTTGTTGATCCAAGGCTTGGCGACAATTGCCCCCTTGATTCAGTCACTAAGGTAGAATCTTTTAATGAATCAGGCACGTAACTGATTTTGTATTTCCATAGTAGTTGTAAAACATCTAATCCTTTGGTTTGTTTGCAGATGGCTCAGCTCGCAAAAGCATGCACACATGAAAATCCTCAACTAAGGCCAAGCATGAGATCAATAGTAGTTGCACTGATGACACTCTCATCTTCAACTGAGGATTGGGACATTGGCTCATTCTACGAAAATCAGGGTTTAGTCCATCTGATGTCCGGGAGGTAACTACCGGTCCATCATGTGTACCTTTAACACCCTGATTTCACCACAACTATCATCTGTATATTCCCAATGATGAAGGGTGAAAACTGGAAAGGGCTTGAGCTACCATACCATACCTCACCCCCTCCCCCATCCCAACACCGGATTTCCTTCTTTACATTTGTTTCATAATTTTAGAACATCTCTGTTCATAATCAGAAACAAACAATTAAAGTTTCCAATATATATAGGCTACAACTTATTTACTCTGTGCTTAGTTTCTAACCTCCATTTGCGTCTTGAATATGAATATGCTTTGTATAACTATTCAATCCATCTTTTAACTTTTTGTTTTATGTGTGGGTTGGTCCATTGCCATCTCTCCAAATCGCTTCACAATAGATTAAATTCGTCCAACCTTATAACTGTAAGTGAGCCAGCCCTACATTATGTGGTTAAGAAAACAAATAGCAGAAAGAGAAGACTGCTGCTATCAAGTCTCGATACCATCCATTTTTTAAAATTGTACCCATCTCATGCTTTAATAAAATAATGAATTCAAATTGCACTCGAAGAAGCATTTAAATAATTATACCTCCTCTTTACAAACTTAACTTTTTACACGGACGGAGGACGGACAATTATATCATCTTCGATTGTGGGTGTTGGTTGGCAACAAAAGTGTCTATAAAGAATTCTCTACAATTGATTCAGAAACAAATTTTCAGGACATATACATTCTCAAAAAAGGTTTGATCTCGTTTGACAAGACTTTTGAAAAGTCAAAAATTGCATATGCAATTAAGAAGCTACTTTTAAAATGTTTGAATAATCATCCAAATGGATGATATTTGCAATCTTACAGTGAAAGTATTTCATTGAGTAAGATATTTTCATTGTTTGAGATGTGAATTGCTATGTCACCAGTTCGACGTGACTTATGATCGTCATTTTGGGCAAATATGTGCTCTTTTTGAATGATGTCGGGAAATTGGTTGCGAGGAGAAAGTTAGAGATTTACACCAATGACTATATTGATTCATCTTGTGTAAATGCTATCCATTTCTCCCACAACTAAGGAACAAATTTAAGCATTAAAACTTGTAAAGAAGACAATTCGTAGTAAAATGAAAGATGAATTTCTTGCTAATTGTATAACACTCTACATTGAATGATATCTTTTTGTGAAAATAGATTTAAATTCAATGATAGAAGAATTTTATTTTGTGAAATCTTGTTGGAAACAACTTCAATAGTTACTATCATGTTTTCTGTTAAATCTTTGCTTAGATCCCATGTTGAAACGGGAAGGTATTATGCTCTTCATCCACAGTTATGAGAGAGAACATGCCGGCAAATATTGGAACACCGATGACTAATTCTATTTTTAAAACGGGAAGGTATTAAGCTCTTTGGGAATTACTCATTGTTTTTTTTTTCGCTTGTTGGCCTTCATTGCGCAGTATTTTGTTCAGCCTTAATTGTTGTTTTTTCTTCTCATTCTTTAAATTGTTCTGAAAACCCCAAGTTCTTTGTTCTTCCTCTCTTTGTTCCCTCTTATTCTTGATTTAAACAGAGATCTTTCTTGATCTTGCCAACAGCCATGGTAGAAATCATAGAGAGCACTAACTTCTCTAAGATGCAGAACATGGAAACAAAATCTGCTTCATCTTTAAGAAAGTTACAGAACTTGCAGGCAGCATATAGATTGAATGGAAACAATTACCTGAAATGGTCACAGCTGGTTAGAACATTCTTGAAAGGGAAAGGCAAGTTGGTACAGGACCTAAAGCGGGAAATCCTGCATTTGATGCTTCAGTTATCTGAAAGGAACTCGACATAATTCATTGCATATTTTATCCAACGAAACTCTGTTTCCATCGTGATACTCATAATTGGGCTAGCCGTCCAGACAATCGATGATTTATTCGATGTTTCTTGGAAATATGTTAGTTTCATGGTAGTCAAAGTAACTAAACATTGTTGTGTGATTTAGCACTGTTGAAATTTCGTACCGTGGCTCAACTGTTGAAATTGCTTGGCTATCATCACTGTTAAAAGAACAAGGTCAACATTCCTCTTGTCCTCACTTGGTGTGTCAACACAAGTGCTAATGCATTTGCAGCAAATCCAATTTATCATGCTTGCACAGAGTACATTGAATTTGATGCAATCTGTTAGAGATAGTTATGTAAAAATTACTTATTGTAACATATGAGTGAATTGCGTTACCGAGCCGCTGGTATCTTCACAATTCAACTATAAAAAAGACAAACTCGGAGAGCTTTAGCTGCCCTCTCGTTTGACAGGGATGTAGATTCAACAATTGTGACCCATCTAGTATAAGAAGCAACCAAATTATGTCCCACATTCAACCTTTACGTATTTCGTAACTTGTACTTCATTTACATTTCATTTGCATTTGCATTTGCATTTCTAATACATTGCAAAGCTAGAAATATACAAAAACGATGAAAACGTCTAAAAACACAATTATTCTGCAGACTAATTTAGTCGTAATACCGAAGAGTTGACAAGAACTCAGAAATCTCTCAGAGTAATTTTTATTTAATTAACCAAAGCATCCTCGAAGAAACCATAATAAAACTAATGTATAGCAAAGCATCCTTGAAACCATAATAAAACTAATGCATACTGCAACTAGAATTGCAAAACTATGTGCAGAAGTATTTCTCCTTTCTTGTGTTGCTCAATTTTCAGATAGCACAATGCACTCAGTTGCTTTGAGAAGTTTGAGATATTTGTGTCCGTTTGGACTGGACATGACGAAGAATGCCATATAATATGCTGCAGAAGCATGATGAGGCAGATCGATAAAACCTTCGGATGGATGTTGACCTGAATGCGTTTGAAATTGTATCAGCCTGAGTTGAAAGAGAAGGCTTGTTCTGATTTCAAACTCTCTTTATCCACACTTTCCTCTGGACCTTGACCTTACCTGGGTGTCTTAGCTTTATCAAAATAGGACAATCGCTCCTCAGTTAGCAAGTTTATCCTCTCATGGACACATTATTTGAGTACTGTAACCTTCCAAATGTATCTTTCTGTTATTTAAACCTTGGTGACTATTTTTTACTCATTATGGTGTATAACCTAATGTTCTTTGAAAAATTCAACTTGTTTAGGTGAACATTTTGACCCACACAGCCGAAGTAGCTTTGAGCGATGAGCAGCACCACTCAATCAAAATGTTGAAAAAGATGCATAGAGATCAAGATGAAAGAGAAAATCAAGATCAAGAGAAAAATGAAAATCCTTCTGGATTCAGCAGTGGCATTAATCAAGATAAAGGGGACTTTGATGTGCCAGAAATTGAATGTCAGGATAATCAAATGAGAAATGGAAATGCAGTTTGTGAGATTGGCTTGTCAAATCATATTGCCAATACAGGCAAGA
Source organism: Fraxinus quadrangulata (assembly GCA_903798255.1). NCBI lineage: Eukaryota > Viridiplantae > Streptophyta > Magnoliopsida > Lamiales > Oleaceae > Fraxinus > Fraxinus quadrangulata. The sequence continues at coordinate 22,697 of CAIGRB010088208.1, read as the reverse complement.
AACAATCTGAAGGGCAAATGGAGGAAATAGGTGACGGTGCTCTTTGGGACATATTCCGAAGAGAAGATGTTACAAAACTGAAAGATTATCTTACTAAGCATTCAAAGGAATTTAGGCACACTTACTGTTGTCCAGTTGATCAGGTAAATTTATCATTTGCAATGGGTCAATGACTGATGGCAACAATTTTTATCATTTCAGGAGTAGAACCTTGGGCGTTCGAACAGAAACTTGGAGAGGCAGTTTTTATTCCTACAGGATGTCCACACCAAGTTCAAATTTACTGTACTAGGTTTATTTCATGTAGTTGTAACCATTTTGTCTGGCTTCCTGCATACATAGATTTACCATTTCCTGTGTACGCAGTCATGCACGGAAGTTGCTGCGGACTTTGTTTCTCCTGAAATTATACATGAGTACCTTCGACTAACTGAAGAGTTCAGGCTACTACCGAAGAAACACCGGGCTAGAGAAGACAAGCTAGAGGTATTCTCGTCTCACGTAATTATGAGAGCATGTTTAGCTAAGCTTAAAAAAAAAATTTGCAAGTTATTAAACATGGTTGAATAGCTTTAATACGTGAACTCGAGAACTTACAAGTAAACATTTTAAGCTTAATAGTCAAACATGCTCTAAAGATGTGTGTAAAAGAGGATGATTTACAATCTATTAATCTGCTCATGACAGGTCAAGAAGATGATCCTTCATGCTGTCAACTGTCAATGATTTTGAAAAGCTAACAGCTCTTGAAAACGATATGCTCTGGAATGTGGAACACCAACAATGAGTCATTCTCGGTTGACATATACAATTTTACCCTGCAATTGACCATGTTTGATGTTGCTATCCTTTGGATATTTTTGGTAATTTTCTGCAAAGGGATAAGTTTTGTACTTGTTTTGCCTTTGGTTAATACAAATAATTGTAGGCATTGCTGTTACAGCCCATTTTCTTAGATTGCTGCATGAAGAAGGTTGTAAATCAGACTAGAATAACAACAGTTTCAAATTTTCAATTGTAACAAATTTCTTAATTTCTGAAAGTTTTGAGATTCAGTGACTCTGTGTAAAATAATGTCTAAGAGGAGGTTCATGGCTTCATGTGTTCCTATTTTTAAAGTTGGAGACAACACATCCAGGTGGGTGGATCCAACAAAATTTATTAATTCGCCAACATGGTAAAAACAATTCAATAATTTGTCGACTAGGCAAAAACGAGTAGTGAGAGGATTTATTGGGAGAGACGCAGATTTTTCTTCTTCTACCTAACATATTAGAGCTTTCTCGTTGAAAATCCAATTATTTTGTGATATTAAACCAAACCCGGCCCATCCGCCTCTAGGTTAAAATCTGGATACAAAACCCTATATTGAATATCAAATTTAAACCAAGATGGCAATGTGTAGGGCATGTGACAGGTCAATCATTCTCAACTCCGTCCCGACAGATATTTTTGTTACCTTGTCCCATCTACATACCCATTTAAATCGGGGCATGGTGGGTTCGGGGCGGGATCGGGGTGGGGTGGGATAGGCCCCCTGCTCCATTTATTGTCCACATTTATTTTTTGCTTTAATTTTTTAATATCTTTAGTTAATAAATATTATTAATGTTTTACTAATTTTTTTTTAAAAGCAACTGATTTAAGCTCTTTGAAAATATGATAAATCTATTATTTTTATTTGATAAAAAATTTAAATTTGACAATAATTTTAAACGGGACGAGTAGTAGGTTGGTGACTATGTTTCTCGTACTCGTTTCGAGGCCATGACTCTCGTCCCATCCCGTTTACCCGGTTAGACAAGCAATCCTCGCTCCATTGGGGCTGGGTTCCACGAATATCGTGTCGAACGATTTTTTTTGCCATCACTACCATCATTTATGTTTGTCATCTTTAGTCGGCAATCTACGTTGTTTTCATCTTGTGTATTAACAATGAGCTTTTATCGTTTATTATTTTGTGGGTTAGCATCAACTCCATTTACTTTGAATTCATATTCATCATAATGTTACTAATTCAAAACTATTAAATGGGTTTATTATCCAGATTAGATGAAAGAAACATTAGCATTATTTGATCATATTTATATAGCCCTGATTGGTGGGGATAAAATTTAATTTTAATAGATTTTAATAAAAATTAATGAAATGTGTGGTTGGAAAATGTGCGGTCGAAAAGTTATAGAAATTAATTTTTAATTTTGAATTTTAATTTCTTCCAAATAGATCATAATCTAATGTGAAAATCATATTCCCTTAACCAGCAAAATGTCGACTTTTGCAAGGAAACTCTACCAAGAATTTTCATGGGTTTGGATTTAATAATTGCAACGAAATTATTATTATTCTTCTAATGGAAGATTACTATTCACGTCAATGTTTGACCTTAATTATTATTATTCTTCTAATGCAAGGAGGAGTTAGGTTGAAGACATGCACTTAATACATTAAAGTCATTGATTGGTATGAACCCTAATTTATTAATTGTCCTTCGGATCAAAGATTTGCAATCATTTTCTAATAAATCGCAGTTAAGGTACAAAAACTTTCTCTAATTTTTCCTTTTCAGTTGTTCTCTGTTTTCAGTACAAAACAATTCTTCGATTATCTCTAATGGGATCAAGAACAAGATAAGAAATAATAAATAATCCCTAAATCTGATTATAAAAATTCCAGTCACTTTCATGGCGAAAAAGACAGAATGTTTAAACCCACCCACGAATTGAAACGACATCGTGGCATCTTTTTAGATGCGCCAAAACTGAGCACAGTGAAAAAACCACCGCCAGAAACTTTTGTTTCAATTCAACATTCCTGTATCTATTTTAATTGCGGCAATTTCACATAATTCTCTCAATGTACATGTAATCTCTCTCTCTCTCTCAAATTTACCGCTTATACAAGCAATGCGTATGATCATTACTTTGTTTAATTTTGATTTATTGAATTGCAGAAGAAAAGGAAGAGGAGGGAGGAGGATTGGTAAACAGTGTATAATTAATTTGATATAAGAATTAATGATGAAGAAGGCATCGGTATCGGTGTTTCCGGCGAAGCCGATGCACCACGTGCTGTGGTTGGTGTGGAAGATGGTGATTCTGATGTCTATCGTTCTTTGTCTATGGGCTTTCTTCAGACTGCAGAAGTACTCGGAATCCTCGGTTTCTCCTTATTCAACCTTGCCTCGGAAATCTCGAGTTTTCCTTGATCAGTTCGAAGGCAATCCCAAAATCGCGTTTCTATACCTCGTTCGGAGAGACTTGCCTCTCGATTTCCTTTGGGGAAGCTTTTTCGAGGTGAGTTCTATTTTTTTTGTGGGAATTGAAAAATTTATTTACTGAAAATTTTCATTTGTAGTTTCTTTATGTTCTAATACTTTAAATTATTCTTTTTATTTTCATTTTTATCGTGTTTAATCAGTTTGAAATTTTCTCTTGGATAATTTTTTATATTTGTGACGCTCCTCGTTTTTTTTTTTTTTAAATTCTGGTGGGAATTAAATTTGGATAGAACATCAAGATTTTGTGCATTAACTTATTTGTATATTTTCGTGCTTGATTGTTGTGAACAAGAATTTGCAGAGTTTTAACTTTTATTAGATTTCAGAATAAAGAATCCTAGATTAGGTTACATTTTTTTTTAAAAAAAAATTTTGTGATGTTTTTCCTGCTTGCAGAATGCAGACAAGGCAAAATTTTCAATATACATACATTCAGAGCCTGGTTTTGTGTTCGATGAATCAACTGCAAGATCTAGTTTCTTCTACAATCGACAATTGAAAAATGGCATTAAGGTAACATCATCCATTTACCAATTGTTTGTTTGTCGAGTAGTGTATTTGGAAAAATAACAGAAATAGACGAACACTGTCTAGAAGTTGAGCGAATCCAAATTTATGCACCACTTCTCTTAAATTTCAATGATAAAATTGTTTACTATTTTCCTATTTGTTCAAGCTAAAGCATGAGAGGATGTGCTAGAAGTAATTTCTCAAAATTTATTTCTCAGTACTAGTCACAAAAGAAAATGCAAAATAGAGTCTAAAAAAAGAGAGCGATTAGGGATGGCTAAAAACCCGAGACCTGCAAGGGCATGACTCGAACAGAGGGTTAGCGGGGCGTGGACAGGCATTGGCTGCCCCGCCCGTTAGTATCATTTTTAAAAATTTATATTTTATAGACAAATATATATTATATGGGGTAGTAAATAAATGGGGTGAAGACCATTTCCCCCTCTCATGCACAATTTTTTTTACATTCATTGAAAATTTTGGGGCAAGCTTATTTGACACAGTAGTATGTTACTTCTTCTGGTAAGCAAGGTATTCTTTTCCTAATCGGTATGATAGATTGGTAATAGGGATATTGGTGTAGGTAGTTTGGGGAGAAGCAAGTATGATTGAAGCGGAGAGGTTATTACTTGATGCGGCTCTTGAGGATCCAGCAAATCAGAGATTTGTTCTCTTGTCGGACAGGTTCGTTATCTTTACTGTAAGACAACTAAAAGTGGTTCTTCTATGTATTAGAATGTCTGAATTATAACTCTAGTTGGCTTTGACTTGTGAAAGAATTGACCTCTGACCACCTGAAGGTTATTAAATGCATGAAGTATCATTTAGAAATAAGTGAAATTTTGGGTGGAGTTCACTGCTGAGGCAGTTGCTCTTGAAACAGTATTTGCTATGCTCGAACCTGAGTGACCACAGTGGTGCCCATGAAAACATAGAAGAAGTGAATGGTAGGAGATCTAGTTTGTTCACCTGCACCTGTTGAGGGATCTTACCATAGGGCAAGAATATAGTGGCATTGCTAAAAATCCAGGAACTTATTACAGGTGAAATTAATACAATCGATAATTATTGATAACTGGCACAAACTTGGTAATATGCATGAACCCAAGACAAAATTTTTATTTACTTTGATTTTTATCACAGATCCGAAATTTTCTTTGTGTATTGCTCTATCCGAATTCTTAAATTAACCGAAGAAGAATCGAATCTCCCTAATTTTTAAAATTTTTTATCTTAAATAAGTCAATTTTTTTTTTTTTGCTAAATGAATTTGCTAATTAATTAATTTAGCTCAAACCTAAAATATGATCTTACTATTTTTAATTTTCAGCTGAGCCCAACTTAATCAAATTGACCTAAATTTTACCCAAATCTCTTATTCTACCGTAGTGTCATTTCTGTCGTTCTATTATTGTGAACTCGCTATCTTCATTTTCTTATGATTTTAACATTTAAATCTATTAACTCAACAAAGAAATGTGCAAAAGATTTCATCAAATTGGACTACATAATTTTGTAAGAGTTAAGATTGAACATGTCATAGTCGAATTAATGTAGTATTGTTGTAAATATAAAAAAAATTAATTATTATACGGAACCTGAGAACCGAACCGAATTCGAATGGTTCCATAATTAAATTTGGATCCGACGTTTCCACTTACTAAATATCCGAAAGAACCGAATCGAATCAGACCATATCCAGCTCTAATTCTAATCAAGGAGAAGCCACAGTCTAAGAAACCAAGATATAATGTAATTATGTACATAGAGTTAAAAGCCGTCTATTTTGTAAATTTTATGTGACCCCTTATCTGCATCTTTTCGGTGATTCAGATTTTTCAGATCAACTTTGATTCTTGGGTTTAATCTCCTTTATACTACATAAGCACTAGTGTTTCATAAGGCCACATGCTTTGTTTTTCCAAAGATGTTCTCCCCTATCATGTACATCAGTTCGTGCTATCGTCATATTTTAACTCTTTTGCAGCTTTCATGTTCATATTTTTCCCCTATCATGTACATCTGTTTGTGCTATCATCATATTTTAACTCTTTTGCAGCTTTCACGTTCATATTTTTCTTACGTTTTATGTTTTACTTCTCCAGCTGCGTCCCTTTGTACAACTTCAACTATATTTACAATTATCTCATGGCTTCTCCAAAGAGTTTCGTGGACAGGTAGACACATGAATAGTTTTCTATGTGGCCTAGTTGGAGCCTAGTTCTTGATCATTTTTATGTTAGTTGTCTTATATGGATCACAAAATTAAACATGTGCCAAAGATTTATACATTTTGTTTGTGTTCTAGTTTTCTCGATAAAAAAGATGTGCGCTACAATCCAAAGATGTCACCAGTTATACCACAGGGCAAATGGCGGAAAGGATCGCAGGTAATTTTCCTTTACCTGTTTTAATTCCTCTCGTGCTAAAGTAAGTTGATGATTGATGTCACCCTAGGGAATTGAATTAAACTCACTGATGACTCAGTCCCAATACTGTTTTGGAATAACGCTCCAATCTCTCTTTCTGTCTCCACACGAGTAGATGCAGGTGTGTGCATGCACGCACATGCTCACCAACTCTTACTCATGCACAACCACACTTGTGCCAGTTGGAAGATGAATTGTGTGTTGGTCAAAATGATCAACCACTTCCACAAAAAATAGCAGCTATCAAAATGCACTTCCAGAGAAATTAGCGGCTGATTATGGATGGGTTACTCGCTTTGCTACCCTCATATGAATACCTACAAACTTGAAGTCTTTTGTTTTGGTGGTTTTGGATGGGTCCCAGATATATCTGACAAATGCTGGATTTTATTTTTCTTCTTATTTTCTGTGCTATGCACAAATCTAACGAGCTGATTATTTCAGTGAATCACCTTAACCCCCCGTAGACACACTGAAGCTTCATGAGTTGGGTCGATAATATTCTGCACAAATGCCGGATTTTTTTTTCTTATTTCCTATTTTATGCACAAATCTAATGAGTTGATTATTTCAGTGGATCACCTTAACCCGTAGACACGCTGAAGTTATTGTAGATGATGAAGTTGTCTTTCCCGTTTTCAAAAAGTTTTGCAAGGTAAATAATGGGCCACATGATGTTTTTCTCTGTTGGATATTCTACATACTAGAATGGCAGTTGCTGTTGTGTAACGCAGTTACCAACTATGATTTTAGATTATATTTTAACCATAGTCGGTTGTAAAAACTTCAGATGTTAAACACTTTTTTTATTAATGTCACATCCACCTAATTATCTACGCTACAGAAGAAAGTTGACGTCATCTATGCCCTATCAGTAGTCTCCCCACCCCACTCACATAAAGAAGACAAATTATTAATGCTCTTCTTTGTTAACAAAAGAATTAGCAACAATTGTGAACATAGGTCTGCTCTTATGGGATGTTATTTTAATATCATTTATTGATACTCTTATTCTATGGAACTCAACTTCATTGCAGAGACGACCGCCAGTGGATGTTCGTTACGGAAAGGAGAATCTTGTAAGTTACCTTTGCTCCCTGTTCTAAAATGGAAATGAATAAAGACCACCTCTGGATTTCATAATTTTTGTCATATTTATTTTCTTCGATTCAAAAATATGCTTTTATTTTTATATTGGTCAACCATTTCCACCCACGTCCCGTCAGATATTTTTGTCATCTTGCCCCTTCCTCATACCAATTTAAAGCGGGACGGGGAGAGGGGGGGCATGTCCTTTGCCCCATTTATCTTCCCGTTTATTTTTTCTTTATTTATTTATTTTTTTAATCTTTAGTTAGTAAATATTATTAATTTTTTTTTTTCAATTTGTTAAGAACCAACTTATTTTCTCTTTGAAAATTATGATAAATATTTTATTTTTGTTTGATAAAAAGTTCAAATTTGAATTAAGTTTAAACGGGCGGGTAGCGGGGTGGGGGCTATATTTCCCGTACTCGCCCCTTACCTCTTCGGGGCAATGATTCCCATCTCGTCCTGTCCCACCTCATTTACCCGATTAGGCGGGTAATTCCCCCTCCATTCAGGGTGGGGGCTCGCGGGTAACGGGTTGGAGGGATTTTTTTGTCATATATCTGATGTACTAATTATGTTTTCTCTGTTGGTTGCAGAAATTTCAGAAACAACACAATTGTATCCCGGATGAACATTATGTGCAGACCTTACTTGCAGTACGTAAATATTTGTTCTGACATACATATCTAACATAATTAACATATTTCTTTTTGTCTTGCCACTCTGTTTTTCTATGTTGGGTTGCTTTGTGATATCCCTACGTTTTACTTAGGAACTAAATATTACATGGCTTTCCAAATTTAACGCCTATTTGGAAGGGATTTTCCCAAGATTTGAAGCAATTTTCTAACCGTTGGGCAGCTCAGAAGTGGGGCCCATTGTAGCTGTTGGCTCCCACTAAATTATCACAATTTCCAAATATGCCTTTTAAGAATAGTCAAATATGATGATTGGAAGAAATGTGTACAAAGTAATTCAAAGTAATAAAAAGGGTACTATAGACTTTTACCATTTTTTAGGTGATAGTTTCTACTGATGGCTTAAATGCCTGGCAGCAATGGAAAGGCAGACAACGGTCATATTTGGGCTAAAAATCTTGGGTAAATCCCTCCCAGACAGGTTCTTAATGGTTTGCTATAAATTCTAGTCATGTCTTGAATTGTTTGGCAATTATACTTTCTTTTTTCTTCTGGATAGATGAATAATCTTGAAGCTCAACTTGAACGAAGAACAGTGACATACACTATATGGAACCTATCTGCAACAAAAATGGAAAATAAAGGTTGGCATCCTATTACATTTAGCTATGCAGATGCTGGGCCTCAACAGATAAAGAGGATAAAGGTTGGCAGATTGCATCTCTCTCTTGTTAGTGGACAATAATGTCTGATTGTCTGCATTGGAGATAGACCATGACCATGACCATGACAATACGATCATGTTGCTATTAGAGCATGTTTGCCATAGCTTAAGATGTCTACTTAAAGTTTTTAAATAAAAGTTTTTATCAGTCAAAGTTGAAAATAAGTTGTTTATTTTGACAATAAGATAAGAGTTGCTTTCAAAGTGACATTTTTTTTACTCAAATGTTAGGAAAAAGTAACATATCCAAACATATTTGGAAAACAATGAAACTCCTTACCCCCTTTATAAGCTTAGCTAAACGTGACTAGAATAATTTTTTCTACCCTGGAATGGAATTTGTCCACAGGCACTCTTTATTTCAGACATATTTTTGCTGGGCAATGATTTTAGCTACATTCTAATCTCTTCTTTTATTTCTTTTCAGTTTTCCAATTGGGTTTGCACTCACCGTCTCCAATATTTTACAGGATATCAACCATGTATACTATGAAACCGAGTACAGAACTGAGTGGTGCCGCAATAATTCTACATCCGTTCCTTGTTTTCTGTTTGCGAGGAAATTTTCTCAAGGAGCTGCCATGCGTCTTTTAAGTCAAGGAGTGGTTGGTAAGTTTGATGTCACTGCAATACTGGATTCTCCACCGTGATTTTGCCATTGCATGAGCCATCAAATGTTGGGTATTCTTTTGACTGTTGTCAACTTACATCAGAAAATTCTGTCGGTCAGCTGCTTGAATGTCCATGCATGTTTAACATCAATGCCAGGAAATTTTTTAGACTATGCAACTTAGAGAAGATAATGCAAACATAGATTAGGGGAAATAGTTTGAAGAAGACATATATGATGCTCGAGCTACGCTCACCCGAAGATTGAAGCATGTAGAGGACTCGTTAGAAATAGATATATGTTGTATGAGATATATGTTATGATTTCTTGACTGGAGGGTATACACCAAAAGAAATCCTTGGATGTATAGTTGGAACTGGTGTTTGTTACCATTCCTTCATGCTTCATCAGGTGGAACAATTGCCACCTACAGCATCCACCATAATTAGCAGGATTATAAGAATCCCTAGCAGTAGATGTCTTTTAATCTTTGTATATACAACCAGAAAAAAGCAAGCGATCCAGTTGAACACTGCAAAACTTGGATCTCCTCTTAAGAAAAGAGATTTCTGATAGCTCTGCTGCATAGGTGCCAAATTGCCAATAAACATTTGATTCTAGCTCCCTATTATCCTTGTTCTGGAATTTGATGCCTCTCTTCTTGTGTTCCATTCTTTACGTAACTGGATCTCATTAATCTTTAGATCACATCAGAATCAAACACAAAATCTTGTTATGAAGTTAATACTAGTTGCCTAATTTCGTACATCAGATTTCTCAAAGCTGAAACTATTCCTGCTTATTGAGGATGTGAACTGTGGGTGAGAAAAATGTCGTTATTATGCCATGCATTTCAATAAAACTCCAACTTGGAGTTCTCCTCAGGCCAAAAGATCTCATTTTGAGCCAAGTTTCTTCCACCCCATCCCATCGGGCCATTGAAACAAAGCTGTGAGCTAGTTGCACATACTTAACATCATCTTCCGGCCTTGAACCAGAAATTTCCTTGGCAATAATTTCTCCAAGCTCTGGCTTACCATTTTTTCGACAGGCATCAAGTAGGAGAACATCCTCCATTGGTTCTGGGAATATCCTCTTGTAGTTGTCAAATGCATATTCTACCCTCCCAGCCCAGCAAAGGAGATCAACAATGCATGCGCAGTGTTCAAGCTTTGGTTCAACCTTATACTCATTTTTCATTGACTCAAAAACGTTCATACCGCGCTCAACAAGCCCATTGTGACTACAGTCGTAGAGAACAGATAAGAACATGACATCATTTGGTTCAAGTTCATTCTGTACGAATTCTGAAACATCAAAGCCATCTCATTTCATTAAAGAGATACAAAGCCTTATTTAAATTTCCATGATATAACCAGAAACTATTGCATTCCTAGTGACATCTCTTTCCTTCATCATGCTCAAAAACGGTATAACTCTGCTCTGAACAGCCTCATTTTCCACACATTCTAAAAAGAGAATTATATGTAGGAAAATCTGCTGACATTATCTGCCTTAACATGTGGCAATGTAGCGAAGTCCCTAGTCTGATAGAACCCAATTGTCCAGAGACTGCAAGAACACAAGCCATAGCTGCAGTTGATGGCATCATCTACGAAACCATCATCCTTCGAAACACTGCCAATGCCTTGTCTGCATAATCATTCTGTCAAGTCCTGAGATCATTGCTGTCCACAAAACTGCATCCTTATCACCTGCCCTCTTGAAAACCTGTAAAGAATTATTCATATTCCCACATCTTGAGTACATAGCCAGAAGCGACGTCTCAACATGTTTAACTAATTGAAATCCAGGCGTTACCATGTGTCCATGCAAAATCCTTCGCACTTCAACACTACCCTCTCCCTCTCTCACAACTTCAGAGATCAATTGTGCAAAAATCGGCTGATCAGGCACTAGATTTTCATCCGTCATTCTGTGCAATAGCTATAAGACTTTGCTAACATTCCCTACCATATAATAGGCATTAATCAAGCCATTCCAAGAAACAATGTCTTTGTCATTAAACGACTCAAATAATTTCCTGACATCTCCTACTCTTCCACATTTAGCATACATACTCAGCATACAATTCATTAAGATTACATTACAGTGAAAACTAGTTTTAATCACGCATCAGTGCAAAATATCTGCATGGCATTGTCAGAAACCACAGAGAGCATAGTCAAAATGGTTACTGAACTGGTCGATCCCTTCATACTGCATAGAATTACGCGAGCTAGTACAATCTGGAAGTGTTTTTCAGTTCTCTAAAGTTTTGTCGGGGTATGGCCTTTGGCTAACATCATTAAACTTTCAGGGGTCAAATTCCATCGTTCAAGGCTCCGTTTTAGCGTTTTTCTGTTTTTAGTTTAAGGGTATTTTCATCGTTTTTGCAATTTCTTAGTTCTATTTGGATTTATCTACCGAATTAGGGTTTCGTTTTGATGCTTTAAATGTGTGCCAAAGGTTTGAAAATCCCACAGTTGTTTTTGAATAATAATATATTAGTTTTCCATTATCTGACGGATCTAGTATTTTTCACGTCCGTTCAAACGAGAGTTGAGCAGCACCCGTTCGGGTATTACAGACAAGACCCTTTTATTATTATTCACATTTCCGTTTTGCGTCAGAAACTAACATATATAAAGAAAGTACCAAACATAATGCACCAACTTTAACCACCAGCAATTAGAGAGGCCAAAGTACACAGCAAATCAAAACCATCAGACCAGAGTTCAAGCACAATAAGTACCTGATACTCTTGTGAACATAATAAAATCCAAACACAGTAAGCACCTGAAAATTCTGAGCAAAAAATGCAAAATTCCAATTCCAGGAAAGCAAACCAAAAAACGAGTGCAACATTTGAATTGCAAGTGTATACTAACCGGATAATCAAAATACTAAACCATTCATTTTATAATCCAGCCTATAATGCTGGAATCAACCTTCAAAAATGAACCTTCCTAATCAGTTTAGACTTCCAATCAAGGTCAACTTTGAAAGTCTCTAATTACCTTTCATCTATATACTTGGCACTACAGTGCCTAGTAGTATTGTCTGTCCCAGGTGCAAGTCTGCTCTAAAGTCTTAAGACTTTATTGCAAGCAACCCTTCTCCTTATTCCATGAAACACAAATCCTCCATTTATTGTCTAATTTGCATTCTGCCTGTGCTCTCTAATCATCATTTGGTCTAAACCTAAATTTTCACCTAGTCGTAACCTCATCATTCAGAACGACTTGCCTAGATTCCTCAATGTCCTTTGTCTTTCCCACCTCTAACTGTGGAACTTCTCCTTTTTAACATCATAAGTAGGAGTGATAGTTTTTTTCTTCACTGGAAAAATAATGTATGTAGCTCCTTTTCACTTAGTCTGTAGGGTCTGCATTCAATCCCACCGCGACATGCTCTGGCGCAGATAGAAACTAAACAAAAAAATGTACAGATTTCATCGTAACCATCGTAACAGATAAAAATTTACCTCCATGTGGTCCCTATTCCTCTCTGTCGAACCGTGCTTTTTCAATAATGAGATTATCTTCCATATCTGGGGTTGTCGGTGAACTTTTTCGTCAAAATCAAGGCATGATTAGGTTTTCTCAAAGGTTTCAATTGAATTGTCATCAAGGTGCCTATTTTACCCGGTTGGCAAGATTTCGCATCGTCAAGGTGCCATTTTTGATTTCCGTCGAACACGTGGTAATTTTCATCAAGTGGAAATAACATATTTTACTCCAATGATGGTGGGTAACAATTTGAATAGATGAGTGAGCAATGGGTAATCTCTGTCTATTAATGCCATACAATTTTTTCTTATGATCAGCAGTCTAGATAGATAAACTTGTTCAATAACAAACACAAGGCTACTTTAAGAATCTAATTAAGTCAAAATAGAATAATGATTTTTTAAACAAAAAATTGAAACTTACATTAATCAGATTCAGCATGGATACCATCCAAGAGGGCATACCCCTTCTTATCAGTCAAATCAAGAGCATGGTGGAGTTTTATTGACAGCAATATTTTAGAATGAAAAATCTCCAGAAACAGGGGAAGGAGAAATGATAAAAGAGATGCATTTGAGATCAATTCTCAAGAATTTTGTCAGCTCCTTAAAATAACCAGATGTAGATGAATCTAATTAATCCGTCTTTTGACTTCAAGAGCCAGGGCAGTCAAAGCCAGAACCCCCACTGTAACACCATAAAACCATCTCAATTTGTTGAGTGCTGCAGGATTCTGATTGTTCATCCCTTCAAATATATTTGCTATAATAATAACAATCAGGGCATACCCTATGATATGATGAGATATCACCCAGTATTTGCGGCATTCATGTCCTTCGTTTGGCTGCAAACACAAGGCTAACAACTGATTAAATGTAAGCTAAGGGCTTCGTTTCTTACAACAGGTAAAATTCACTGAACTTGCAGCGAGATCTCATTGGGAAATAGTCACGCGTACGCGTGTAGTGACCTAAATGAGGTTTCTCTACAAGTTCAGCGACCAACAGTGAATTTTGTAGAACATCTATGGCTTGGCTTGGCAGAAAGATAATTTTGTTCTTACTTGCAATGCGGCGAATGCAAATATTATGGTACCAAGAATTCCATGTGTACTCATACTGGTTTCCTTAGCTGCATTTTTTATGGCCAAACCAAGTCCCCATCCAACTGTGCCCAGAAGAAAGCCTGATAATTGAGACACAACATGAAGAGAATACCAGTCATTTCCCTTAAATGGCAGTTTCTTGAAGTACCTTGCAATTATCACTCCGATGGGCAAAAGAATTCCCCATCCTATTATGTTTACGGTTCCATGAGCCTGTCATAAGGTCATAGCAGATAATTTGACTTATAATAAAATGTAGGACTCAATACTGAAACTGCAATCACATAGAAGCAACAATAAGAAGTAATGATCAAGCTCTTACAGTTCTTAAATGTAGATGGTGATGAGATAAGTGTCCAGCCCTCCAAGGCCTAACTAGGTCAGTTGTCCCTCCGTTATTTGGGCTCTCAAGCGCAATGGAATGCTGTTCCTGTCGCTTTTGAGAGTTAATTTCCTGATGAAGGGACTTTTTAGTCGAATTAGTGAGAACGAACTCTTCATCGAGTGAAGGGGTTTGGGCTGCAAGAAAAGGTGAGTACCAGATTATACATAACGCTACGAGACAAGGGGAAATCATAGATACTAGTCTCATATTAGTCTTTATTCTGGTACTCTATTTGCCTTTTGAAATCTGTGAGCAAAACTATCAGATTCCAAATAGTTGCATAAAGTGCACAGCTCAAAATTATCATATGCACTGCAACATTTGGTATATTTAAGTACTACTGGCTTAATAAGAATATATCCCTTGCCACTGCAACATTTGGTATATTTAAGTACCATTGGCTTAATAAGAATATATCCCTTGCTTATTAGACCAGGGAAGCATTTTTCAACTACTCTTTTTAGTATGTAACAAAATCAAATTCTATTCCAATCTTCAGCATCTTTTTTCTTTTTCTTCTGTTCCAAAGTTCAGTTCCAACTATCTCATAGAAATCCCTCCTTTTCCTGTACCCTTTGTTGGCTTCTTCAAATAGAAATAATAGCATTACCACATTCAAGAAGTCTTTTTTCGCTCATGTTATGTCAACATTGTTGCATAATGCTTCAGCATGGCATTAAAATAATGCACAACATGTTGGACTGTGTAGAGTCTAATTATATTGTGCACTTATCATCGATCGTAAATTGATCAGGACTATACTGGATATTCCATACATGTATTAGATCGCTTTAATATTTCTACGATATAAACTATTTTAGGGGTTCTATATTGAATGCGAGGTGAGTGAAAAACCTGCAATGACTAGTGGGCAGCTGTACACAACTCTCACCTTGAGGGCAAGCCAAGTGTGCACGGATTCTTTGTTAGTCTTGTAATTTCGCAGGATTCATTATTGCTCCCAAAAGAAGTAAGAAGGAATTAGGACTTTATTTGATATAGAGATTCCCATGGTTTGTTCCCAAGTATACAAATTCTTTTGTTGTTTCCTTCACAATGTGGGGACAGATCCTCTGGTAATTAGTAACTTTTTTTCATCAGCAATCAACTGTCCTTCCGCACAAGATCTTACATTAAACTTGAAGCAGTCACTTGAATCAAGACCACCCAGAAAAAAGCAAGACTTGTAAATTCTGCACTTGTAATCTGCATTCTTATTCATCATAAAATCCATTAAGATTAATAAACAAAAGAAGCCAAGAAATCTTTGCAGATCTTCTTCGTGTTGGCAATATTGGTAATGGCAATAGACTTTACTCTTTCAGTAGCATCAGCAGAAGATAAATCATCCTCGACGAACGCAACAATGAAAACATGAAAAACGTAGTATTCTCATCACTTCGTGGGTTATAGCCATTTTCTTGCTCAAAAATTACGTGTCACGATGACTGACATGCAACAACTATCCTAGAATTTGTCGAATTAAGGGCAGTCCTGGAACAGATTGAAAAATGTGTTGATGTCGCAAAAGATACTGAATTGTGGCAAATATGGGAACAATTGAAAATTCTCAGGAATTTGTTGCAAACAGTGGTCGATGCAGAAGTTTAAAGTTTGGGGCACAATCGAACTTGTAAAAAAGTTCAGAGAAATTTTACAATCGAAAATTTATGTCCAAAAAAATCATACTCTATTTAATTTTGCATCCGAAAACATATATGGAATATGACTTTTTTCGGATGTAAAATTTCGAAAATTTTTGATGTCATAATCCATATAAAATATGAAAATTACATTGAGAAATTTATATTGCAAAAATAATAAATATTAATGAAATATTGATTTTTTTTAAAAAAAATGCGAGTTAGACGTCTTTCTTTAAGACTTACGTTTAATGTATTTTTAATTATTTTTATTTGGATTATTCGCCATGCCCATAATGTAGTTTTTGAAATAAACTTTGAGATGACATAAGCAATTTGTAGATTCGATTAGCGTACGATCGTCGGAGAAGTTTTAAAATTAGCATGCTATTGAAATTCAAATTTATTGTAATTTTGCCCCTGTTTGATGAAGATTAAAATCAAATTTTTAATAAAAGTTAAAACAGTTATGAATTTCATAAAATATGTTATTACAATTAATTGTTAACTTTAATTTAAATTAAAATGTAAATTTCAATTGATACCAAATATGATTTTATATAAAAAAAAATTCTCAAAAGTACCTTCGGGTCCGCCCCTGGTTGCAAAGGACCGTATGTGAATCCTTCGCACAACAAAAAGCACTGTGGAGGTTGCAACAATAGGTGCAAGAAAGGAAGTAAATTAATTCGCACTTTTTGGTGGGAATTAAAATCGATTTTTTAGTATATTTTGATAAAAATTGAAAAAAATGTGCGACTGAAAAGTTGTTGTAAACTCTAAAACCTAGGAAATTAAAATTCATTTTAATTATTCAGTTTAAACAGCGAACAGTCAGAATATCATATAACCAGTTTTTCAGCAGTTTTGACTATAACGTGCAAATTGTACATGTGTTCTAAAATTTTAATTAATTGCTAAAAAATAACTAACATATTAAAAATGAATACCAGATGTAACGTGGTAAACCCCGAATGGAAACTTCCACGACCCCATGCCACTGGTCAACAATCCACTAAATCAAACGATAAAAAATACAATAGTCTCAATTTTGTAATAAAAAAAAAAAAAAAAATTAAGAACAACTCAATCGTTTTTCCTTCTTTTGACTTGTTGTAAAAATAGAATCAAACATTCTGATCTTAATTTTATTGCCACTTCATTGTTGTACTCGACCACAACCAACACTTAGATTAAGAATCACCATTCTTAATTCACGTCAAGCAACTTGATCTTTAAATAGAATTGATCATTCACTCTGGTTTGTTTTTCTTCAAATATTGTTAAAGATTAACAGTTTGCTTCAAGTATAACCTGTGACGCATGTCGCCGATTGATCCTGCTGAAGAATGGCAGAACACGTAACTACTAGTTCATCAAATGCTTATATATTTTCTCAAAGTAGTCAATTCCCTTATCGTTTCCTGCTTTACCTATATAAAGCAATTGCCAAAATTGGAATTAAGTCTTACCTAAAAAATTAAACAATGAAATGCGGTAAGCATATAATCATATCACCAAAGATTTCTTTCGATATTGTAATTAATATTTTTTATAGTTTAATATTAAACCAATCTTTCCTTAAATTTACTTAATTGACATATCAAAGAATTAAAGATGGTAAGTAAATAATTATGTATTAGCTGATTCATGAAATATGTAATAAATAAGGGTTTACCAATTTACGTAATAAATAAGATGGCAGTCGAGTTGAAATGTACTATTATCAGTATATTAATTTTCAGTCGATCAGCAATTTATTAAATTGATTAGGTTTATAGTTACTCTAGGTCGTGAACAAGTATAACGAATTTTGCTTAAATGAATGTGAGAAATATTAAAATCCATCGGATAACAGGAAAGCTGAACACTATTAATAGAAAATGAATGTAGGGCTTTCAAACCCTAAATACATATTTAAAAAGTCAAAACAAATTATAATCAAATCGAAATTCTAACTTGGTAGACAAATTTGAATAGAACTAAAAAAATGCAAAAATAATGAAAATAACTTTAAATTGTCTCGAAACAAAAAATATGCTAAAACGAACCCATAAATGATGAAATTTGACCCCCGAAAGTTTGATGATGTTAGCCAAACAGATCTGAAGATGTCTGCATTTTCAAATATCTTTCTTATTTCTCTCATTTTTTAATTGATTTTTTATTTTCTCTTCTAATTGTTTTTGCATTCCTAAAGAGTAATATGTCATGCAAAATGAATACTATCCCCCTGTTTGGTGGGGATTAAAATCAAATTTTTTTTAGTATGTTCTATTTGGTAGAAATTTAAGTCAAAGTCATAATTAATTTTATCAACATATTTTTTGAGTCCCATAACTTTTCAATCACATATTTCATCAATTTCTATCAAAATATAGTCATATTTGGTAGATATTAAAAATCAAATTTTAATAAATTTTGATAGAAGTTGATGAAATATGTGGTTGAAAAATTGTGGGACATATAAAATATGTAGATAAAATTAATTATTGACTTTGATTTCGATTAAAATTAAAATTTTAATTCCTACCAAATATAAGCATTTATGTAGTTTTTAGTTTATGTATAAAATATTTATCCCACCCTACCATTATAAAGATAATATATGTACTCTCAACAACTAATGAAAATTACCCCATTTTTTTTCTTTTTATTTCACATTTATGGTATGTATATATCAAACAAATTCAAAATTTCCTTTTCATTGTAAATTATGTCAACAAGTAATTTAGTTATGACCAACTATCTCCTTTAAAAGCCTACTTTTATTTACTTTTTACGTGAAATTTAATGAATGGAGGGCCGATTTTTACATAATATAATCTTAAACTAGACATCTAAATGTCAAAATGATAAATTTAAATATTTATTTTATTTTTATAATCTTACAAACTAAGACATTTCAAGAGTCAACTCCCATATTTTCTTCAATCCGTACTATCAATGAACAACGTTCATCGAACTCAAGAATTTTATTATAAAGATTAGAAGGTCAAATATTAAACCATTGTTTGATTCCTATTTTTTTTTTAAAATACTTTTCTCATTTTTTCTTTTCAATCACATATTCTTCAAAAGAAAAATAATAATATTCTACGCAATTCAAATTTTTCCTTATTTTTTAACTACACATTATTTGAAAATGTATTTTACACCAAAAATAGGGCTCAAACAGACTAAATAAACTCCAGTTTCAGTGGCTAAACCTTTGTTTTTGTACAAGTCAATAACCCCTCAGCTCGTGCCATCACGTCTATTTTCTCCTCAGAATCTTAGCCAAAAACCAAAAGAAACAGTCCTATTTAACGTGGCCACCACCTTTACAATATTTCACATATATATGTAGTCAAATCAACTATTTTCGTAACACATTGTTACCTAAATTCTCACTAGACAAATTAATGGCATCCACAGCCAACCTCTCACTGATTCTCTGTCTTCTAGTTTTAAGCATATCCCCATTACTAGCTGATTATTATTCAAACAAGAAAGTCATGAATGTTATAGACTCTTGTTGGCGGGGAAAAGCCAATTGGGTGGCCAATCGCCGTGCGCTGGCGGATTGTGCCGTAGGCTTTGGCAAAAATGCTATCGGAGGAAAGAAAGGGGCAACATATGTGGTAACGAATCCATCGGACGATCCTGCTAATCCTAAACCAGGCACACTCCGGTACGGTGTGATCCAATCAAAGCCATTGTGGATTATCTTTGCAAAAGACATGGTAATTACTCTTAGAAATGAGCTTATGATAAACAGTTTTAAGACCATTGATGGGAGAGGGGTGAAAGTGGAAATCGCTTATGGTCCATGCATTACAATACAATATGTTAGTCATGTAATTATACATGGGATTAGCATTCATGATTGTAAGCCGGGAAGGTCCGGCCTTGTTCGGAACAGCCCGACCCATGTCGGTCACCGCAGAGGCTCCGATGGGGATGCCATCGATATATTTGGCTCGACTGATATATGGATTGACCACTGTTTACTTGCGCGCAGCGCAGATGGCCTAATTGATGTAATCCATGCTTCAACTGCCATTACCATCTCTAACAACTTCTTTTTCCAACATGACAAAGTAAGTAACCACATTTTTTCCAAACTTTTAGGAATTCTGGTTATTGCCACGTAGTACTGAACGGGACTAGATTATAATACCAGGTTATGTTATTTGGGCACGACGACAAGAATACAGAGGACAAAGTTATGAAAGTGACAGTTGCGTTCAATCATTTTGGCCCTGGTTTAGTTCAAAGGATGCCAAGGTAATTAAGTAACTATGTTTTTTGAGTTCTAGGTACTTTAAATTAATCTGTTTTATAAGAAAATGATTAATTTCATGTACATAAATTAATCCTGGGAAGCAGGGTCAGGCTAGGTTACTCTCATGTGGCCAACAATAGATATGATACATGGGAAATGTATGCTATTGGTGGCAGTGCTAATCCAACCATTTTTAGTGAAGGAAATTACTACATGGCTCCCAAAAACACTTATTCAAAACAAGTAAGTTAAATATATATTAAAAATTAATCACTTTTTTTTTTCCCATTAATTGTACTTAAATGAGATTCTTTGACATTAAATCAGATTACAAAGAGAGAGGTCAAGAACGGGTGGAAGAACTGGAAATGGAGATCATCCAAGGACAGATTTGTGAATGGAGCTTATTTTATTCAATCAGGATGGGGAAGTACTGCACCTGGTTACACTAAGTCCCAGGCGTTTCCCGTCGCGGACGGGTCAAAGGCACTAGCTCTAACGTCGGATGCAGGCCCTTTGAGATGCAATACTAAAGCATGTTGATTCATGTAAATATTTCTATTTATGAATTTAACCAGCCACTTATAGAAATTGGGCAGGTGATTAGTTTTTCGTGTTAGCACTAGTTTTAGCACAGTGCTTTTTGCTTACAAATTTGGTTGTCCAATTGTGTAAAATTTCCAACTGCAGTTTTGCAAGTTCCCAATAATCAAACAGAAATTTGATTTGCAACTTGGTTTTAAAATTTCAAGTATAGTGTATGAAACTAGAAGGGTGAAGGGTACAAAACCATTCTTTACAATGACAAAGTAAAAAAACAAGAAGAAAAGTATAGAGAAGAAAAATGAAAAGGAAATGTCATTGTTTCCTCAAGGGAAAGCTATCAGAAAAGCCTGTTCTCATTGCTTTGAACACCATGTGTTACGGGCGCTTTTGCTCTCAACTTCTTCAGATACCATACACCAGCTCCAATCCCAAATGCTCCAGCAACTGAAACAGCGGTCACCGTCCCTGTACAGATTTGAATTAAAATGTCAAACTTTTGATGAAAAACTGAATCCCCGTATGGAGGACCGAAGAAAAAAAATAAACAGATATGTGATGTGAACCTATGGAAACTCAAAATAAAAGGAAATGCTTTAATTTTGTAAATCATTTGCAACAAATAATCACCTGCTACTGCTCCAGGAGTAGTATGCTGAAAACTTTGATCTGCAGAAAAACAAGTATTCAAGATTTTATTATTGCAACAGAATTAAATTATATAGTAAAATAATTAATCAAGAAACTATAACAAATTCAAAGAAAAGGCATGCCTGCACAGTAGGTGGTGACATTTCCCTTCTTACACATACACAAGAAGTTCTGAGATTCTGTATTGAACCCACAAACACCGCCTCCCTTCACGTTATCCTGGCACCGAAGGCAACTTGTAGTGACTGGAATTTCATAATCAACCCGGATTCCATATTCGGGAATCTGATTGTATCCCGGAGTAATACCAAGATTTCTCCAATATATACTAGTATAAGTTGCACAATATTTGAGCATCATCCTTAATGAATCTGTTGCCTTGGGGTAGTAAGAACAGCACGAACTTTCACGCAATGCGAATGCACATCTTGGCAAGTGCCGGCAAAGATAACTAGAACTGTCACATGTAGAATCACATTGTTCAGGAAAACGTTCGCAAAACATGGGTTTTGGTTCCATTATCACATCATTTTCACTACAGTTGAAGAAAAGGTAGTCATTCTGAGAGGATAATCGCAAATGCGTGCTGGTGTCTAGACTAAAGGGTCTGGTAGGGCGAAAATTGTCACGGTCTTGGCAATTCCACATGAATGGATCAGTGACCAGAATGTAAGGATCCGTATAACTGATATTAGTAACTGGATATCTTCCTGAAGGAGTTCTGAGTTCGAGTTGTCCCGAGTTTGAGCATACGAGGATGTGTCTGTAATAAGGGCTGCCGCAGCCATCATCAATGCCAAAAGGATAGTTGATTGGTATCTCTCCGCAGGATGTTCTGCACAGTTTTGCTTGTGATTCGGCTAGTTTCAGACATGGAAATATGAGTACAAGAATCAGTAAGA
Source organism: Fraxinus quadrangulata (assembly GCA_903798255.1). NCBI lineage: Eukaryota > Viridiplantae > Streptophyta > Magnoliopsida > Lamiales > Oleaceae > Fraxinus > Fraxinus quadrangulata. Next base: position 406 of record CAIGRB010088208.1, on the reverse strand, counting down.
AAGGTGAATTATTAGTAGAGGATAATGATTTGAAGTAAAATGGAGAAGCCATGGATGATATCAAGGTTGATATTATTCAAGATTTGTGTTGTTTTAACTAGGAAATCTAGATGGACTGAAGTGAATAAAGTGTTAATCAAATAAAGAGGAGAATCTTAACGTGGGATGTACTTTTATAGCTTTTACTTTTTTCTTTCTCTTTTTCCCAAATTACATACTTTATTCTCACTCTATGTATTGGGTGGCGGTGGCGATGGTTGCGGTGGTGGTCGTGCTTTATTTTTAGTTTGGATTCGTTTAGGATGTTTTAGTAACTCGATTAGCATACTCTAGTGTTATATACTGTTAAACAATCCAAAGAAATAATAAAAAAAAAAGATGTTAGAGTTTCATTGATACTGCATAA
>CAIGRB010088202.1:4157-16938 GCA_903798255.1 Fraxinus quadrangulata | reverse complement strand
TGGGAGAGACGAGCGATGAAGGTTAAGGCGGCGGGCGGTGGCGTAAAGATGCGGAAGAAGAGATGAGAGTGGAGAGGAGTGAGAGGGGGAGAGAGAGAGAGAGTGAAGACGAGAGAGGGAGATGAGGGGACGAAGACGTCGTGGCGGTGACAGCAACACGGCAACGGTAACGGCGACGCGGCGACTACGTTGAGAGACGGGAGAGGTAATGAGAGTAGAGAGGAGATGGGTATTTTAGGGTTTGGTTAGTGTAGGAAAGTTTATATAAATTAACTTATATTGTATATATAGATATAAAATTTAAATTTAAAAAAAGTTTTTAAAATATTAATTAAAACCTGATTTTTGCAATGTGAAACTTGATTCATGATTTATAAAAATGGTATTTTAAAACCAGATCTAGGTGTAATTTCCTCTTTAAAAAATGGACTTTACATTGAATGGACCGCAAAGTGGATTTGTGAGTTTCTAATATCTTTTTGACTTTTTTTAGCTTATTAGTACCTTTTAATAGAATTCATTGATAAAAATTCGACGACTGTTTGCATTCCGATTATCAAGTCAAATGTCGATATGAGATATAGATTGAGTGCAAGAGAAACGACTGAGAAGAGATTTTACTAGGGTTTATATTACATATCTCAAGTGTAAATGGACTCATCTTATACATTGGGAGGAAATGAGCCAAGATGGGTTTAGTGGACCAGGTCCAAGCCCAAGAAGAAGATGCTTGATTTGATCGACCCAATCTAATTGACATTTTTCATGTTCAGATAGTTAATGTAGGACCCTCTCAACCCTATACATACCACGTAATTTTTAGATATAAGAAAAGATAAAGAGATGCCGATTTTTTTGTTTTTGTTTTTTTTATTAAGGCGGCCCATTTCAACATGGTTGTTCAACCATATAAAGATATCGAGAGGCCACTGGAGTTTCTTGTGATGAGAGAATTGAAGTAGCCACACTCGACTAATGAAATTTTATTAATTTAGTTTATCTTGTAGATGTTATGTCAAACATCTCTTGAAGGTTTTTTTGGAGAACTTATCTCAATATTGAATCTGCCTCAATTGTATTGTTTAATTGTTTGATTCTTATGTCATGTTAAGTTTTCATATTGCTATCTGCTTTTACTATGTTATTTTGTGAATCTTATTTATTTAATAGTCTCGGCAGTACTAAGTGTTATCTTCTATTTGCTATGTTGGTATGTTGTTTATTCGTCTTATATATCAAGGCGAATTGATAAGTGTATTTTTCAGGCCTTTAAATATAGAAATTTCGAAGTTATTTTGATTAATTATGACCTAATTATTTTTTATTTTGTTTATTAGGTGAAATTTGATGATTGAACATGGAATTGGGATATTTAAGAGAAAAATTGCGAAAATTGGTGAAATTCAAAGTTCGAGAACCTGATTGCAATTTTTTCAGTAGTTGATTCGTACCACAAAATGAAGATGTTACGAGTTCAATTCGATGCAATTAAAAATTAAAGGATTGAAATTGTAAGAGAAAATGACTTAAAAGAATCTATAATCGAATTTGGGGACCAAATTGCACGTCTGCAAAAAATTACAAGCGCCTAGGCACTATCCCTCAACACCCAGGCACTACCACGCTGAATATTTCTACCGGAAGCAAGTGCCTAAGCACCACTAGAACCCCTTTTTGCTAGAATTCTTCCCCAAATGAAATTTTGACGTGATTTTCATCCAATTTTCGAGTCTTATAAATACAAAACAACTTCATTCATAAAAAGACACATCTCATACACCTCAATCCATCAATTAACATCATCAAAAAGAGGTCAATCCATTGTTTTGTGAGAATTAAAGGGAAATTACAAGTTTTTAATAAATTTGAGTTTCAATCTTGATTTTTGGAGACACAACAAAAATATATATTAGAGAATCATCTAAAAACCATTGAAAAAAATTCAAGATTTCAAGATCAATCTTCTTCTTCAATAAATTAAAATTCGAGTTATGCTCTTCCAATTAAACATTTTGTGATTTTGTAATGCTAGACTAGTATTTTACTTACTAAAACATTGATAGACTCTTATGAAGTTTTTAATATTAATTCGATAATTTGACGCCTATTATGTGTTTATTCTTGGATGATTGTTATTCTGTTTAATGTTTTTCAATTACTTAATCACTAATTGGATTGATTTGTGAGTTTTATTTATATCGAGAGAAACAATACGATAGATAACACGTTATAACAACCATTGTATAGTCCGATAAGAAATATAGATATACCGCTATACTTTCTATAATTCTATAATTGTTCTAGTATTTTTAATACATACTTTCATATTCTCATCTTTTATAGAGATATAAGAAAGTCACACGAGATATATATTTATTTGATATCGAGAGATATTTTTAATTAATTTAGAAATATTTATTAATAAGAATGCGCACATGTTATTATGTTATTGACTTGCATTGAAACGAATTAATAAGGAGGATTCGAGGTCTTAGTTACCTTCTCAACTAAATTTACAAAAGTTTCATAATTTGATCACTAGAATTGTTAGTTTAATTTATTAATTAGTATAAATCATTCAAACAACTTTAGCTATCAGTTTGAGTTGTAATAGATTGATTCTAGATTGAATACATAGTCCTCGTGAGAGCAATATTTTATTAATCACTTTATTATTTGTTCACAATATTGTACATTTACAAAAAATCAAACGGTCATGAATCAATGTTATTTTTTGAGCACGTTTTATGGAATCCACAATTTTTATCAACTTTCGAACCACATATTATATCAAATTTTATCAAAATATACTAAAAGTATGATTTTTAACAAAATCAAACATGGGCTAAATAACTCACAAAAACTAGTGGCATTAATTTGCCCATTTGTGCGTATTGAATCAAGTACTAGTGATCGAACATGAGTGCCATTGGATTCTTATTATCAAGGAAAATAAGAAGGAAATTCACGAAAATGTCCCCGACACACAAAAGTTTGTTTCCACTTACGGGTCCCCATTTGTTTCACACTATAAAACAAAGTGAGCAACATGTAAAATTCAGCAATTATACTTGAAATAAACGAAGTTTGACCTAATTAACACCTAGAGGAGTGAATGGGTGTAACATGTGAAATTAAAAATTAACTAATAATAATTAATAATATTGAAACAATCTAAACCCTAACAATCAATCAAGCAATTATATTGAAACTGAAAATAAAGAACACCGAGATCTGGTTACGAAGGAAAAATCCTTGAATTTTAACTTATTACATGACAATGTAATATACCAAAATAAGTATTTTTTCTTCTTATCGTTATAAGATGATTGGAATAACTAATTAATATATATTCCCTGAATCTAAGAGAATTTTTTTTTTTTAATGAAACACTTGCAATCTTCATGTTTATACAATGAACAACTAATTATGTGGTCGTTTTATTTGTTGCCACATTTTTTTTTACTCCGAAATTTATTAATAAAATCTCGTTTGTGGCTGAGGAATACCATAGTTACAGACTCCAAAAATGACACTGTACTAGAACAAATATTTAAACATGCTAACCAAGCTAACTCCAATCTGAAAATACACCACTACCCAAACCTCAACCTTCATCTCACGTCCTCCAATAAGCCACCCCCATCATATCCAGACGAAGTAATCCTCGGCCAAGCCCTGGCAAATCTGTCCAAGTGTTAAAACGTTTCGACAGGCCTCTAGCTCCCAATCCAGCTAAACAGTCTGCGACTTGGTTCCCCTCTCTCCATTGATGTGCCACCTGATAATCAAAATGTTGTAATAAATTCAAAAAGTTCTCCCATAAGTCCCATAGATACCACATAGAGTACTTCAAGGATGAAGTCCATGAAACTACCAATGATGAGTCACATTCGATGTCAACATGATTAATTCCCAACTCACGACATAGTTTTAAACCTTCAATGGGTGTCTCAGTTAAGCTTCATTGTTAGTCCCTTCACCGAGATAAATACTAAAAGCCGAAACCAATTCACCTTTTTCATTCCTAATCACTCCTCCCCCACCGATTTGTCCATGATTTCCGACACTACTGCCATCCACATTGAGTTTTAGACAATTATGATTTGGTTTTTTCCATGAAACCACTCAAATCTGCTTTGTTCTGATTGGTGCTTGAGGTACCTCCAGCATTCGAAACACAAATCTTTACTAGTTAGCACTTTGGCCCTTGACATATTAAAAGAAGCCTATTGTAGCCAGAATTTAATAGATAAAAAAATGTCCTGAACAGATTCTTTCTTGCCCTCCATTCTCGCTTTACATCTTCTTGTCCATAGCCTCCAAGTAATTAAACATGGGAGCAAACCAATCAGGCATCCCACCTTTGCTGATCTTCTTGCTCGAGCCCACCATAAATTTATTCTTTCCATCCAATTTTGTCCTGCCCTCCAGCGCAAACCTACAAAGGCTTCGACTTTTCTCCACACCTTGTCCGCAAAGTCTCCAAAGCTTAGAACATGAGATGCATTTTCCTGTGACCTGTAGGGCAACAGTTACATTTTGATGCAAGACTAATGCCTACAGACTTAATGCGTACATCAAAACTTAAACTCCCATTAAGAGCTTTCCACATGAGCACAGAAACACGTTTAGGTAGGGCGTTGTTCCATATCCAGGTCGCCCATTCAACTTGTTCAGCTCGCACCCTCATCACTTCCCAAGCAGATTTAGCAGTAAATAAACCATGTTTATGTGATTTCCAAATCAGCAAATCCATTCCCCTCCTTCTAGTTAGTGCTAGCCTGAGATACAATTTCATTAGCCAGAGTGTCACCAACAAGGTCTTTCAGTCGAACCATATCCCATCCATTTTCTAAACAAATTTCATTAATTTTCAGCGTTGGTTCTATAACCTGCGTCACTTGAGCACATAGAGGGCCCTCCTCTATCCATTTATCAAACCAGAATGAGCAAGAACCATCCCTTATCTTCCATTTACTGTGTTCAATAACCTCAGGCATGCATTCTCTCACTGACTTCCAGAAACGAGTGCCATTATAGCTTGAATTAGCTATCTCCAGAATACCCTGTTTGGAGTATTCGGCTCTAAAAAACCTTGCCCACAGTGAATCTGAAGATAATAAATGCCAAGCAAACTTCAAGTGTAAGGCCCGTCGAACATCTTCAAATTTACGAACCCCAATCCCCCCTCCATCACAGGTCGACACAATTTATCCAACGAACACCATTTTTTTCTGGTCCTTCCATTAATTTCACCCCAAAAAAAAGATGAAAGAATTGAATTTAACTTCCCAAACACAGATTTAGGGATATTCAGCACCGATAGTAAGTGTATAGCCATACTAGAGAGGACGTGACGAAGAAGCACTAACCTGCCCCCTTGAGATAGTAGAAACATCTTCCACCCAGCAATTTTTTTCTGAATTTTGACAATCAGAAACTCTAAATGTCGAGCACTTAGCCTTCCTTGAAGAACCGGCACCCCCAAGTACAACATAGGAAATTGGCCCTCTTTGCAACCTGTCTCCCGGTTGATATTTCATTTTTGTTCCAAAGAGCGAGTTTTAGAGAAAAAAATGGCCGAATTTTCTTTGTTGATAAGCTGCCCAGACCAATCTTCATATGTATTTAACACCTCCATTAAAAAATTTATTGACTTTTTACTCCCATTAGCAAATATAACAAGATCATCTGCATACATAAGATGAGAAACCAAAGGAGCACCTCGAGGAAGAGAGAATCTCCCAATTTGTTCACTATCAAAGTTTTTTTCAGCAGTCTAGTCAAGACCTCCTGCATAATAATGAAAAGATAAGGAGAGAGGGGGTCACCTTGCCTTAGACCACGTGTAGGCTTCAAAAAGCCTTGGGTGGTACCATTCATCATAATTGAAAACCAAGGCTTTGTAATGCACTGATCGATCAACTGACAAAATTTTTTTCCGGGAAACCAAAGATCAGTAGAACATGCCTCAAGAATCGCCAATCCACCCAATCGTAAGCCTTTGCCATATCCACCTTAAGTATCACATTTCCTCCTCGCAACTTTTTATTCATAGAGTGTACTAACTCTTGTGTAAGAGTGATATTTTCAAAAATGCTTCTCCCAGCAATGAAAAGCCCCTTGTTTAACTGAAATAATTTTGGTAGTAATGCAGTCATACGCGACACCAAGATTTTTGAAAAAATCTTATAGACTATAGGGTACAAACTTATAGGTCTGAATTTGTCAAAACCATTTGGTTTCTCCACGTTCGGGATGAGGACAATATAAGAAGCTGTGTAAAAATGAGTAAGCTCTTCTCCTCCAAAAAAATCTTGCGCAGCTTCCTCTTTAACTATATCCCAACACTTCATAAAAAAGCTGTCCATGGGAATCGCAAAGGTGGCTTCTTTTACTTCTTCCTCGGTCGGCATAGCATAAAGATATTGACCCTCCACCTCAGTTACGATACTATCTATAAGGCTAGATAGATTCGGTACTGCTCTCACGTATTGTTCAGTAAGAAAGTTTTCGAAATACCTTACTGCCTCCATATGTATATGTTGCGGGGAAGATAATTGGGTCCCATTCTCTAGTAACATTTGATCCAGCATTCTATGTCTGCGGTGTTGAGCAATTACAGCATGAAAAAAATTTGTGTTGTTGTCTCCCTCCTTTAGCCACCGCTTCTTAGCTACTTGAGCGAGCCTAATCTCTTCTCGTTTCTGCCATTTCGCTAGCTCAATGTTGGACTCTAAAAAATCTTGTTCCACCTCATTCGAGAATCCCTCTTGTAATGACTCTTCAAGTATCTCCACCCTCTTTTAAAGCTCTGATATAATGTGATCAACCCTACCAAAAACTTGTTTGTTCCATACTTTGAGAGCCACTTTAGTCCTTTTCAACTTCGCAGCCAGCCTCTGTAGGCCTCCAAACTCCACATCATGGCTGCAATCTGCCCAAGCTTCCTTAACACAACATGAAGGATTCATGTTCACACCACATACGTTGGAACCGAAAAGGTGGGGGACCATATGAGACACTGGGATGCTTAAGATATATGAGCAATGGACAGTGGTCAGATGTCTCCTTAGCCAGCAATTTCAATCTTATATTTGGATACAACCTGGCTACCATGGAGTTGGTTAGAGTCCGATCCAGCTGAGCCCAGCTCCTTGCTGTTCCATATTGTCCATTACACCAAGAAAACTTCCTCCCTTCTGAATTTAATTCCATTAGCCCACATCTATCAATACATTTATTAAAATCACCGTCACTGCCATAGGGCATGGGTACCCATCCCTACGCTCCAAATCATTTCTAATGATACTAAAATCGCCAGTGACAATCCAAGGTAAACCATTTACCATAATACTCTCCAGCTCCAGCCATAGTGACCTCCTTTCTATAGCATTACATTTAGCATAAATGAAAGAAATTATCGCCGTAGTTGATCCCTTTGTGAAGGTGCCATGCATAGCCTGATTCGATGCTCCTACCCAGTCTACTGTGAAATCTTCCCTCCAGAAAACCCAAATATTGCCCTCCTTTTGCTCATTGGACTTACAGTTAGCAAACTTTAATTTTCTGGCCAACAAGCTCATCTTACTCTCACTTTGAAAAGGCTCTAACACTGCTAAAATAGCTACATTATGTTTTCGCACCAAACTACTAATCCTTCGCCTTGACGTGCCCACCCTCCGCACATTCGAGATCAAGATTTCATCCATCATAAATCCAGCTTTGAAGGGCGTGCTGGCACCCTATGCAATGACCTTATCGAATGACCCTTATTTTTCCTTATCAATACTCATTCCAGTCCTGAATTAGAATTACAACCAGCATCTCCATCCTCATTCATCTCTCTATTAGCCCCACCATCTAACGCATATCCAACCATATTTTCATGTTCCACATGCTCATTCACATCCACCGTTATCGACCAGCCTCCCTGTTCCACTGTACCTGAAATAGGATTACCTACAACTGTATTTGTATCCTCAATAAACACCTCCTTGTATAAGTTGGACTGTTCTGCTATTCCATCGCTCGTGAGTTCTACTTTACCTTCTTCTAAAATCTCAACATGAATGTCTGTTGAATTATCCTTGGCAACCAAACCATCTCCATTCCCCAATTTCGACACAAAATTGCTTGACTTTGAGCTACATTGTGTTGATGAGCTACCTCGTCATTACCAACATTTGGAACCTTTATCACAAAACCATTTTCAATTTGTATCTGATTTTGATCAATAACATGATGTCCGTCCTGATTCTCCTTTGAATTAACAAAGTTTAAATTCTCTTCATCTGCATTGGCTCTCTTAGTTCCATTCAGCGCTGCATCATCAATCTGCTCGTTACCACTCATTTCTGCACCATCGATCTGCTTAGTACCACTCCGCTCTGCAGCCTCACCCTGTTCTGTCTCCAAACTTCCCCCTTTTGTATTTTTTGCCATCCCTGTTTGTCCTTCACAGCCGGCTCGTCTTTCTTATTTTTTCCAACAAGTGTTTGCAATTTCGCCCAATTCTGCAAACTGCTTCAGGGTGCCCCTGTCTTCCACACGTCTTGCAGTTGGAACCCATTTTCTCGTACTTTACCTCCTGCCATAAGGTCTTCGTGGATGATACCGATATTGGGAATCCCTTAACAACCTTATCCAGCAAATCCAACTCCACAAACATTCTAGCCCCTGTTGCCCTCGTCCGGTTCAAAGTAGCATGGTCTATACCCACATATCTTCCAAACAGAGTTGCAAAACTCCGAAGACAATCCGACCTATACAAATGCATTGGTAGTCCCGGGAGGAAAATCCACTGCGTCGTAATAGAAGGCTCTCTTTTCAGATCAAAATCCGGGGTCCATTTGAAGATGCGGACCTTAGCTCCATTCACGGACCTTCCTTCTCGAGCCCAAGTATGAAAGAAATAATCTTCATTCTTCAGTTGAATAAGGACGTGAAAATCATCCATACAACGATAATCGGAACTTCCTTGATCCCCCACGTTTTTGCTACCACCCGTCTCAGTTCATCAATGTTTGGCCATGCAGTCAAGAACTTTAGCACCAGAGTAAATCTGAGGTCCTCAGCCAGCTTCTTCGTCTCTTGTTCTGTAAATACAAAACCCATCTGCCCATTAATTATTGAAGGATTTTTCGTAGGAATAGGGCCCAACTTCATCCCGTTTCCACCACTCAGCTTTGCCACTTCAAGGAATCTTATAATTTGTTATGTCTAAATACTAATCAAGAATATTTGTCTATTTAATGGGACAATCTTTGCTAATCGTTCCATTTTCATTTGGAGATTTTTTATATTAGAATAAAATATTATCCTGCTTAAGACATATTATAAATTTATCAAATATAATATTAACTAATTGTCTTCCATGATGTTAATTCGAATTGGAGCATGTAAAGTCTGTGTGTGAGATATTGTTGATCTATTTGGTAGCAAGTACATTTAAATAAATTATCTTTCGAACTTTTAATTCGAATTATCTCTTGCTAGGAATAAAATAATGACAGATTTGTATATTATTTCTAGCATCTTAATTCATTTTCCTAATATTGAAAGAATTGCCCAGTCAAATTGACAATCAACAAAATATTTTATTAAATATCACCTGTGAAGGCTTGAGATATTGTATAAGGGTTCAAACTACTCATTTATTTTCAGCATTCTTTACTTTTCATCTCAGTGCATTTTGGTGGATTAATTTTACATATATTGCATTAACAAAATAATTAAATGGGAAAATTAGGCTATTACCATAAACCGATTATAACAGGGAGAAGTCTGATATTGACATGATAATAGCATTCTCTAAACAGAGATTAGAAGTACTTTGTTCTCAATTAAATTAATTAGAGGTATTTAACAAGTAATGGTATTAAACCATTAATCGACATCTCAACTAACACTTATCGAATGGTTAAAGGTTGAGATTTAGGATCACTAGCATTAACAAGACACACCGTCTTGATTGTATGATTTGAAATTTATGCTCATAATTTAAAATTTGAGCAGTAATTTCGTAAACTTTATATTGCGAACACCATGCAATCTTCTAGTATATACGTCAAATTTATTATACACAAATAATATCTAGATGGTCAACGTAAAGGATGATGGTGTCCATTTATTACCCTAATTAATTTTTAAAAATATAGGAAAGTCGATCCCTATTTAAGCTAGTGATATTAAATGATCAAATGTCGATAAAGAACACAATTAATATATAAGAATTCATTGAATTGAATAATCTTTTGGTTTTTCATTGAATATCCATTTGAATTTTTAATACTGCATTATTATTGATCCAATGATGGTCCAATCGATATGTCAAACAATAATACATTCAATAATTGAATTTCTGGTTCAATAAAATATTTGTCATTTAAATAACCATTTTATCAAACAAAAGATATAGTCAATTCTTAAAAATATATAATCAACCACGATATAATCATATAAAAATCAATGTTCACATGACATGAGTTGCATGTTTTCTTTCATAGATAAATTCTAATTCAAAATGATATACTTTTCAAAACATGTGCTACTTACTTCTTCCTGAGTAATATGTCAATATTATTATGAAATATTGAATTATAATTCATGCTCATAAGCTATTCTTCTAAAATATTAATTGTAACATTGTGCAACTTCAGGAACAACAACGAACTATTATTTCGAAACATTAGCTCTTAAGGGGTCATATATTTGCTCTTCAAGATGAATGTATCAACATTCTTTTGAAATATTGAAAATTATAATTCGTGCATTTACCCAAAAATTGATCAATATTCTTTTAAATTATTGAAATTGTAATATCATAATTTTCTGGAGCAATTCATATTCTAAATAGAATATTAACAATATTGTGCTACTTCATGAGCACCAACAAACTACTATTTAAAAACATTAATTTTTCAGAAGTATGTTTATAGTAAAATATTAATTATTTACGAAGTTATGCTTATTCAGAAACAACAATATGATCAATTAAAAGTTTATGAAAGAATATCAAAAATATTTAATCACGTTGTGATAGGACCATAACAAATTTTATATATATATATCATTATCATAAAATAATATTTAATCAATTTATGTAATCACATATTTTTTTATACAAAGATAATAATCTACATCATTAGTATCAAAAATATTTAATCACGTTGTGATAGGACCATAACAAATTTTATATATATATATCATTATCATAAAATAATATTTAATCAATTTATGTAATCACATATTTTTTTTATACAAAGATAATAATCTACATCATTAGTTCAATCACATAATTACAAGAGAATGTTTACTTTAATTTAATATGCAATTAAAACTACTATAAAACATTACTTTTAAAAATTGACGTACATAATGAGATGTAAAGAAATTCAATGGAAATGCATCCCAACACTTACAAATTAATTTTTCTACAAAAATTCTATGCAACTAAATTTTAATGGAGTAGAGAAATTATTATATTACAAGACATACATGCAAATTCCGTCATAATATTCAAGTAAACGGCAAGCATAGGGGATATTTAAAATTGGGTACAAGACATAGAATATTCTAATTGAGTGTAGAATTAGAAATTTGGGTGAAAGACGTGTAATATTAAAAAAAATCACAATGTGAAATTGGGTAAAAATTTTGGTGCAAAGAGTTTTAATTGCTAATTTATTTCTAAAAAATAGTAATTAGATAAAAGCATTCGTGTCGATAACGTGTTATAAAATTAAATGAATAAAAGAGAATAAATAGAGAGAAAAATAAAAAGTCAAAAATCAAGTATCTCTTCTATTGAGAATCAAAAAATATATTTATATGGATCAAAATGAGAATTATAATTGGAATACGATAGGTTGTGTAAACTAAATAAGACTTATCTATGCATGTTGATAAGACTGCATAATCATCGATATTTATCTTATAATTTTACAACTTTTAGTAAATTTTTATAAGGTGCAGTGTATTATAGAAATAGATAGATATTTGAATTTAAAATCCAAACAAATTATCTTATATAATAGTCTTATTTGGTGTTCTTTCACATTCATTTATTTTTAAAGAAAGCGTAAATCATCCACAATCAATTTCAACACTCTGTTTAGAATTTGTATACATAAGGAGTGCAATCCATATTTTAATCCTACAACAAATTTCTTGATCCGCCGACGGTAGGATACTATCTGCAAATTAATCTGTCCTTACAATATTGTACGTTTTACGAAAATTTATGCGTGAAATACTAATTGATCTGCCGATTATTAATGAAATTTAATATGAGATTTCCTTTGGGGTTTCTCAGTTGTTTGTACAGAAATGTGCTAAAGTATTCAATTGATATCTGACTGCTCTCGATGAAATAGTGGTATGGGATATCATAATTTACTTTTAAAATTTATTATATTATTTTGGACTACACGTATCCTACTAAATTTAAATTGCTCATTCCTTCAATTTTAACCTTTCACGTTAGATCGACCAAATATGGATGGTGATTGAACGGTGCACAGGCTGTCAAGTTAAAATTTTCAAGAAAACAATCAATAATTAATTTTTGTCAAGATATTTAATTTTTTTTTCTATTAGATGCTCTAAGTTTCGAGATTTTATGTTGATTTAATTTATTTTATGAAAGTTCACATAAATTAAGGCTTTACATTTTCAATTAAATCTTTCAACGTCAAGCATAATTATGAAATGATATCGGTAATACCTAAAATTTTAAGTCAATAACATTTGGGGCTTTACAACTTGGTATTAGAGA
>CAIGRB010088174.1:33771-60412 GCA_903798255.1 Fraxinus quadrangulata | reverse complement strand
TCGGTTAACCAATTTTGAAATGCTCATTGATATAAAATGACAATACGTTTGGTCTTTAGTACGTAAAACATCTCGATGTTTTAATTTTTTATATTTTTACCCATATCTCCATGTTATATTATGAAAAATATCATTATAATAAAAAAATATATAAAATAACAAATATGATATAATACAAAATAGAATCATCACTACAAAAAAAAGTATGGCATTTTGAAAGGGAAGCGAGAACAAGAAATGAAATGAAAAGAATTGGGGAAATCTAAGACGGCATCGTTATGGTTGACGACGGGAGACTGTGACACGTGTTCAACATGAATAGTGTCAAGAGTTAGCCTCTTTTATATTATAGAGATAGAAAAATCGCATGGTAAAAATGTTTCAAACGATTACTTAAATACTACTCAACTTGCGGTCTTAGAATCGAAATATCAATCAAATTTGTATAAACTAAATGTTCGATATTTTATTTTTAAATGGCAACATAGTTAATACATTTAATCTTTCCACGTGACATATTTGATTTTGAATTAATTTGGAGCTGTTTCAAAGCAATTAAACACTAATCGAATTGCACAGAAATGATTAGAAGTCTTAAGAGAGCAATTGAATTTTTTTTGCAAGTTTTGGAAAAGTTTGGGAACTAAATTGCACATTTTGGAAACTTGAGATGTACCCATTTCGGATGATTATGAAGGTTCGAGAACCAATACGGAAAATTTTGAAAGTTTAGGCATCAAAATTGAGCATTTGGATGAAAAAGGTCCAAAATTAAACAAAAACAATTTTCAGGTACCAAAATAAAACATGCTGAAAGTTTACGTGGGACCACAGCCAACTGCGATGAACCATGGTCCAGCTTGGTTTGCTATTTGCCACGGTCTACCGTCGTATGCTTACCATGGTGGATCGTGATGCTACCATGGGAAAAAAAATCAAAAAGCTAGGAGTTTCGAGATTGGGCGAAGAAGAAGCGATACTTGATGCAAGATTATTTTTCGTTTTTCCTTCAACTCCAATATTTTTCATATTTTTGTTCTCTTATGATTTGTAACTAAAGGATTGATTGGAACGAAATATATAACCTAGTTCTGAACCTTGATTTAATTATTATGTTTTGATTTTCTGTTAATGTTTGTAGATTTTTTTACATATTTTCTTCATGATTTTGAATTACTTGATCATCGATTCATTGATTTGTGAATGATAACGAGCCGAGTGATGAGTTATTTGTTTAGATCACGTAATAAAAAATAAAATTTTGGGTAGAAGGTAGAGATATGCTTAGATTAATTTGCGATCTTTAATTTAATTCTTTAGTGATATATGCTCTTAGTTAATGTTTATTTTTATTCACGTACAAATATAGTGAGTTGACTTAATTGAATAAGATATGTTTGAACTCGAAAGAGGTAAATCAATTAATTCAGAAGAATTCGACCAGTACACATAATTTATTGTTTTCGAAATTTGGTGATCGAAATTAAGAGGAATTTTAACATTTTCTATATATCAAATTAAAGGCTATATTGGTATTTGTACACTTTTTAATTGTTACATGGATTGATAATGTTTATGATAAAAATCAAAATCAATCTCAATTGTTTTTGTTCGAATAGGAGTTAGAAAAATATGAACCAATGACTGAATAATAGTCACCTCGAGAATGATAATTCAGACTCTTAAATTTATTTTATTACATATTAAAAATATCATACACTTATAATAGAAATCACGCAACAATAACGCCCGAGTTTTGTCTCAAAAACCACACGATCTTGCCTTGGGATATCAATCGTGGACGTGAAAGCCATTTTACAATTTAGTTTAGACCAAAAGGGTCCCTTTACCAATTTCCCATTTGCAGGTGTCTGTCTTATTATATTTACGTGTTCTCTGCGCGTTCTAGTGGGACCCTTTCTTTTTATTAAATAGAATTTTGACTCTGTCAAAATAAAAAATAAAGAAAAAAAAAGGAAAAAGGAAAAAAAAATGAGATTCTTTTAGGGATAAAATTTGCTGGGGGAGGTTGGGGCTCTCTTCCAACTGCATCCTTGCCTCTACACTATAGTCTATAATTCAGACACTCACGTTTATTTACACAATATTATCAAAATAACATACGAGTACGGTGCGATAAATTGTTAGACGATTGAGACAAAAAACCACAATCTTAAATATCATCAATCTAAAATTATGTGCGCCTTCTACGGTAAATTTACTCATTTTTCTAGTCCGTTCAATATGGTATGACCTAAAAAAAAGGTGTATGAGGAGGATCCATAGGCATTTTGCGTGAGAATAACTCAAAAATAGGTGGCGAGTCATTGTCAATCTTCTAATTTTGTTATCGAGGTTTATTATTGTCGAGTGTGACAAAATCTCCAACCTAACTAACAAGACTCCAAATGTAACAATCTAACGAATCTGTACAGATAAATTACAATAATAATCCGCAATGATACATTATGTATTACAAAAGTCGATTTCACTTGGTTGTCTCATATTTTTCCAATAGTTGGCAAGATGATTAGGGCACCTATTGATTTGTACATTACTCGAAATTGAACCAAAAATTGTAGATATCAATTAAAAAAAAAAAGATGCTGCACCGTCAATTGACCAAGTTTTCATTTAATGACGTGGCGAAATCAGGCTCCTTTATAGAAATTCCAAATTGGAGAGATCCTTCCTCCCACTTTCCTTTTTTTTGTAAGCTTGTATACAAAAGCCCAATTCAAGATTTCAATCTCCAATAGTGCCTCTATTATAACAAATAGGAATTGACTTGGACTTATGAACTTTTTTAGTTTTCTTACAAGTCATTCAAATTATATCGTAATAAAAATAATAATTATAAATCTTACGAAATGTGTGATTAAAATTAAAGTCTGATTTTGAAATTTTAATTATAAAGAAATAATAATGAAAGGCGGATAACTCATATTTGATTCCTCAAGAGAAATTTGATGACAACACGGAATTGATTATAAAATTATAGATGGAAGTACGTTAATTTGATCACTTTCCCAAACTCCTCATTATTCAGGATTATCACTTAAAAATCCACTTGAATCAAACGTGATATTATACTTACAAAATACGATAGCATTCACAATCAAGTGAAATATACCCTCTTATTTGATCCTTTTTTTTTTTTAATTTATTTTCAGTCAATGGAATCCACATCTTCATTTTAACAATACTTTTTCATTAATCTTTATTAAAATTTGCTAAAAATATGATTGTTAACTAAATCAAATTAACCTCAAAAAATGGAAAAAAGAAGACGCGATGTTACAACTAGTAAGAAACTTACTTTTAAATTTAATGACATTAAAAAATTAAAAAAAGATAACTTTAGTTTAGGTTAAGAAAGTTACTTATACGTAAAACTTTTGAACTTTGCCAAACATGCGCTTATGTGCCAATCTTTAAAATGAGAGGTGAATTTGAAAGAGCAAAAAACGTAGGTCCCACAGATTCTCTAGCCTCGCGGCAACCAGGCGCCGATTGACCCCCGCGAAAGAATCTCTGATCCACCGAATACAGAAAAGAAAATAAAGTGGATATAAGCCCCTGTTTGACACCAATTTTGAGTGAATTTTTTTTTTTTTTTTTAGAATATAGATTGATGGAAGATTGTGTGATTAAAAAATAAAGAGAATTTTTGATTTTATGTGTAATATTATTTTATTGATAAAATGTGTGGTTGAAATGAAGAAAGAGAAAAAAAAATGAGAAATAGAATGAGAAAAAAATGGGTGCCAAACAGGGGCTTAGTAAGCGGATCTGCAATGTGTTTGACACCCATTTTGGGGAAATAATAAATTCTGGAATAGTGATTCATGGAAGAATATGTAGTTAAAAAGTAAGGAGAATTTTTGGGTTTATGTGTAATATTATTTTATTGATAGAATGTGTGGTTCAAATGAAGAAAGAAAAAAAAATGAAAAATATAATGAGAAAAAAATGGATTTCAAACAGGGGCTAAATATTGTCTCCCCTCGACTAAAAAAAATGAGGACGGTTCTCTTTATCATTCTCAAATCGTTTTTTATTTTCGATTTTTCAAAACAATAAAAACGCATTTTTAAAAATAAGTTCAAAATTTATAAAGAAAACCCAAAACGACAAATTTTTTCGTTTTGACTATTTTCAGTTATAATCAAGTCAAAATTTTCAAAATGCATTTTGTGTGTTTTCAAAACAATTTTTCAAAATATAAAAAATAACACATTTTCAACAATTTCAAAATGGACACTCAAAACACAAAATTCAAAATGAATTCAAAATTCAAAACTGAAACACAAAGAAAGTCATTCTTTTGAAAAAAAAAATTAATTTTTAAATAGTAATTTTAAGTGGAAAAATTTCGATTTAATATGTAAAATATTTTTTTATATAAATATTTGATTAAAATTAGTATGAAAATTAAAAAGTTTGATTTTAAGTTGGTGAACTCATTAAATTTTATTAATTTTTCAACTAATCAACTTTTATCTTAATTAATTAAAATTTTAATTTTTAGCTAAACAGATGGATTAATTTGGTGGCAGGAATCCCTCACAATTTTCCTATATAAAGTCAATTCGCCATTCATGCAATTCTCACTCGCTCGCCATTCATTTCAGTTCTTTTGCTAACATACACAAACATCCTTCTTCTTCATCCTCACTGCCGTTAGGTTTCCGTCAAATTTCAAATCCTCAACCTTCTTCATTTTCATCTGTTTTCATTCAGAATTCTTCATTTCTGGTTTTCCTGATTAAACGCCGTTAGGTTTCCGTCAAATCTCAATTCCTTGATCTCTTCCATTTTTCAGCCGAAATTCCTCATTTCTGCTTTTGGATCTGCATGGTGGGGTGTGTTTTCTGGATTCAGATTTGTTACTGATTCATTTTTTGTACATTTGTCAATTTGTGGTGTTGAAATTATCTTCTTCTGAGCGGTAGGCGTGGGGATTTTATTGTCGTGTAAGAGTGCGAGTGGCTTTCGTTTTATTGTGACGAAGATCTCCTTTTGCTTCTTTTGAGGGGGTAGCCGGGGCTCCGGCCTCGGCGGGTTTTAAAGCCCCCAGCTGTTACAAAATCATTCTTAAAAATCGTGAAAATAATTCTAATTTTTGTGAAATTTTAATTCTTTGATTCTTTTCTCGGATCGGAAAAGAGATGCCGGCCCTGGATTGTTGCGTAGACGCTTCAGTATCGCCTCCTCCTGGCTACGTCTTTGCCGGGGAAAGCACTCTTCCGACGTCGGAGGTGTTTTCTTCCTCCGGCGTACCTACTTCTACAAACACTGCCGCCATTCTTGCCATGCCTGCAACCTGGGCACCATCTCAGTCGGCCGCACTCTACCGGGTTGACGGGTGGGGAGTCCCTTACTTCACCGTCAACTCATCCGGCAATATTTCAATCCGCCCTCATGGTTTGGGGACGCTGGCTCACCAGGAGATAGATCTCCTCAAGGTCGTGAAGAAGGCCTCCGAGCCGAAATCTTCTGGTGGGCTCGGGCTTCAGCTCCCTCTCATCGTGCGCTTCCCAGATGTGTTAAAAAATAGACTTGAATCTCTGCAGTCAGCTTTCAATCTTGCAATACAATCGCATGACTATGGGTCCCATTACCAGGGCGTTTATCCCGTGAAATGCAATCAAGACAGGTACGTGGTTGAGGACATTGTGGAATTTGGGTCAGGCTTCCGCTTCGGGCTTGAAGCGGGCTCCAAACCTGAGCTTCTCTTAGCCATGAGCTGCCTCTGTAAGGGAAGCCTGGAGGCCTTTCTGGTATGCAACGGATTTAAGGATGCAGAATACGTTTCTCTTGCATTGGTTGCTAGAAAGCTGCATTTAAACACTGTAATCGTGCTTGAACAAGAGGAAGAGCTGGATATTGTGATTGATATCAGCCGGAAACTTGGTGTTTGTCCCGTGATTGGTGTTCGTGCCAAGCTGAGGACCAAACATTCTGGACATTTCGGGTCCACTTCAGGGGAGAAAGGGAAATTTGGTTTGACAACTGTTCAGATTCTTCGCGTTGTTAAGAAGCTCGAACAATATGAAATGCTGGATTGCTTACAATTGCTGCATTTCCATATTGGATCTCAAATTCCATCCACTGCTTTGCTCGCCGATGGTGTTGGTGAGGCTGCTCAAATCTACTGTGAACTAGTTCGTCTTGGTGCTTGTGTTAAAGTCATCGATATTGGCGGAGGCCTTGGAATCGATTATGATGGCTCAAAATCTCCAGATTCTGATATTTCTGTTGGTTATAGTCTTGAAGAGTATGCTTCAACTGTTGTTCAGACTGTTCGGTTAGTATGTGACCGCAAGGGTGTGAAACATCCAGTGCTTTGCAGTGAAAGTGGCCGTGCCATTGTGTCTCATCATTCAATTCTTTTGTTCGAAGCTGTTTCTGCAGGTTCCTGTCTGACTCCACCTATGTCTTTTGATGGACTTCAGGACTTAGTTGAGAGGCTCCCTAATGATGCTCTTGCTGATTACCGGAATTTATCTGTTGCTGCAGTTCATGGTGAGAATGATACTTGTTTGCTTTATGCAGAGCAGCTGAAACAGAGGTGTGTGGAGCAATTTAAAGAAGGTTCTTTGGGGATTGAACAGTTGGCTGCAGTTGATGGCCTTTGTGAGTTGGTTTCCAAGGTGACTGGGGTTTCAGATCCTGTCCGCACTTACCATGTGAATCTATCAGTTTTTACCTCTATTCCTGATTTCTGGGGCATTGGCCAGTTGTTTCCTATTATTCCAATACACAGGCTTGATGAGCGTCCTGCAGTGAGGGGGATTTTGTCGGACTTAACGTGTGATAGTGATGGGAAGATCGACAAATTCATAGGAGGTGAGTCTAGCTTGCCTCTGCATGAGTTGGAAGGAAATGGTTGTATTAATGGTGATGGTGGGAGCTATTATTTGGGGATGTTCTTGGGTGGGGCTTATGAGGAGGCACTTGGGGGAGTTCATAACTTGTTTGGTGGTCCGAGTGTGGTGCGAGTGTCTCAATGCAATGGTCCACACAGCTTCACCGTGACTCACGCTGCCCCTGGCCCATCCTGTGGTGATGTGCTCCGGATGATGCAGTTTGAGCCCCACCTCATGTTCGAGACTCTCAAGCACCGTGCAGAGGAGCTTGCCAACAATGATGGTGATGATTCTAATGGCAGCATGGCTATGGCTAGTGGCCTTGCCCAGTATTTCGATAACATGCCGTATCTGATGGCTGCATCCTCTTGCAGCCTGACTGCTGCTGGGGGCAATGGTTACTACTATTGCAATGATGAGAAGTTTGTTCCCAGTGTTGATTCTGTTGCTGTGGAGGATGAACAGTGGTCTTATTGCGTTGCTTAGTTGTTATTAGCATCTCCAGTGGTTTGTTCTTGTTTGTGGTCGAGGTTGTCCTTGTTCTATTTTTGGTTCGTGTATTTCTCTTTTTAACTATGTTGTTCCTTTGTCCTCTTTACTTGTTAATGTTCAAGATGTAAGAAGATAGGACTAAGTCTTTTGCATTTTCTGGAGTTGTGTGCGGAGGTGATGATGTGATGGGAAATTGATATCAATTTCCCCCTTGCTCCATGTACTTCCTTTCAATGCCTTCTTGTAGGCTCTTATTGCAGACTTTTGGTTTACTGTCTAAGACTTTCGTGATTGTGTTATTTATTAGTGTAAAATTTCAACTATCTTTCATTTTTTCATCCGATTCAATGAGCTCGAATGGCATTTGAGTGTTTCCAGTTGGAAGATATAAACCATTTGCTCATGGGACCATGCAAATTGATTGCTATCTGCCTAGCATAGAGGTGTAAACCAAGCCGAGTGGGCTGACACTTTTTGGCACCTCTCGTCTAACTTTTTATGTACTTGGGATTCTCTGTAGAGTTTGCTGTTTTTATTTCGTTTCTTGTTGTGGAAAAAGCATTTTTTGTTTGAGAGATTGGATAGTTCGAAAAAAGGATGATTCATTGGACCTTTGTACTGATAAATGTGTTGGGGAATTTACCAAATCAAGATAGCCTGCCTATCTGATGCATTTGAAATGCTTAACCTCAACGCTTTATTTCAGATGTAGATGTTCCTCTGCTGTAAAAGTGTATATTCTGATCATATCATGATTTCAATAGAGGTAGCAGAATATCGACCCGAGTTGGTTCGATTTGGGTTCGGTTAGGCGAATAATTTGTCCACCCCTAAATAAGTCGACTACAGACAAGATAGAATATCTAATGCTATAGCCAATCACTGAAAGGAAGTATATGGCTTGTCCTCGAGGTTCCTCGGTGATTTCCTTCTTGTATGCCGGTCAAAGAGTTTGTGGGCTTATCAGCGAAACAAGATTGTGAGAAATTCATGGGTTTGGACGTGCAATTCGATGGATAAAGGTGTAAAGCTAAGCAGGCACGCCCTTTTAAGGTGACTTGTTCAAAGGCCGCGTACAGAAAAATGGAGCAAAGGTGAAGGATTGTGTGGTTTCAGTTTGTGAGTTTGACTTCAATTTCTTCTCCCCTTTTGGAAATTATTGAGNGCCGCGTACAGAAAAATGGAGCAAAGGTGAAGGATTGTGTGGTTTCAGTTAGTGATTTTGACTTCAATTTCTTCTCCCCTTTTGGAAATTATTGAGATCCATACATAATCTCATGGAAAATGAAATGATACCTAATTTTGTATCACATGAATCAGGATTATCCAAGAATGAATACTACAATATTTTATCAAAGGACAGTATAAATATCCTGAATCTGATTCATATTTCAAGGATATACTTTGGCATCTTGTTTGGATTAATGTTACAAATATATACAAAACAGAGCTTTTAATTTTCACCGTTTCAAGAAATAAAGGGGGTAACTTTATTTTCCGAATCACTGAGAATTGGCTATTTGAAAAAACTTGAAGCTGTTAAATGGGATTTTGTGCTTCTGGTCTTGCAGTTCTTTGGGTTCAGTCGTGTATTTTGAGACTGGGTTCAAGCTATATTTTGGTCTGCCCTTATCCCGGTGAGATCAATGGCGCCCCTGAGGGGTATTTCGACTTCTCGAGGGGTGTCCGACAGGGGATCCTCTGTCCGCACTTATATTTTGCACCGCTGAGGATTTTTTCAGCGAGTATGTTGGTGATTAGAGGTGATCTTTGTCCAATGGCCATCGATATTGTTGTCAAGGCTCCTACTCATTTGATCTATTGCTGGTGTACGGAAAACAGCGATTTGTGTATAGAGACAAAGAGTTCAAAGATCTCACCGCTGTGAAAATAATGATACATGTTACACCTATAAATTACATAGCATACGTTCGACGAAGAAGATCTCACATTGGCCGACTTGACTATTTATACTTTGAAGTCCGACTCGCACATAAATATACGACTCAGACTTGAGAGACTATTGTTACACTCATATATTATTAATTATAGTGGACCTATTTAATCAAGTCGGATATTTTTCGGCCTAAGCTTGAGTCCGGCCAATTAGGCCCACATGCTCATTTACATTTTTTATATATATGTGATTCATTTCATAATTAAGGCACGTTTTCTAATTCTATTCAAATTCTCTTGTCCTCTTTTGAGCTCTTTTTCTTGCGTTCAACCGTTGACTTGACCGTCGGAGTATAAACGTTCGCCGAACCTTTTCTTGATTGGCGACATTTCCTTCTAACAGGATGTTCATTGCAAAAGTGATGTCCACGTAAAGGGGACATGATAAAGATTCTGTTGATTTATTTTTTGGGGTCAACAATATGTGTATAGAAAACATAGTTCATAAAATATGATTTATTATTTAACACAAATTAAATTCAATAAATAAGAATACAAAATACTATCCTTTGGAGAGTCGCGTCGAAGGCAATATAATAAAATCATATTAGCCTCCCTTCATGCAGGATTAGCGGCTCCATAAGACTCCAAGGTAAAATTCTGTAAGCTCATAGCAGCCTGCTCCTATGTGCACAAAACATAGGGAGAAGTCAAACTAACATTCTTTTTGTTGTCCAAAACAAGGTATAGGATAAAAATTATGTGAAGTGTACATTTCATATTATACTCTTGTTGACATTACTCGAAAATTCAAAATGTGCTGCGAAAAAGTTTTTTTTTTTGTTTAAATTGTTCAATCATATTACGACACATGTCACAATATCAAATAAACTGTACATATAACATGATTGATAGGATAAAATAAGAGACTATATTGTACGTCATTTCACTAGCATGAGAATATTTTTTAGAAAATCAGTAGTCACTTTTGACTAGACCTTTGCCCTCGGTGCATTTACAGGGGTCATGTGCGGACCCCATAGATACATTTGAATTCTTATTTTTATTATTTTAACTTTTACCCCATTTGCACGAGTTATTTCTTCAACATTCTGTCTCTCCCAACGTCTTTCAAATCTTGAATATCATTCTTTACCCAAGATCTAGGTTTGCCATTTTAACCAAATAATTCAATTTTTTTTTAAAATTTAGTTCACCCGCACGATACCAATGACGTGCCATTTTCAAATTTGTTAAGAGAATATAGCAAAGCGCACACATTATTTACATTTCTTGCACACATTTTTTTTGGGATTTGGATACACAAAAAAATTTATCGAGACAAAAATTAGTACAAGAAGAGAAGAAATGAGTATAAAAAAAATGTTATAGAGTTCTGACGGTGCGGGTGGTGGTTGGCCGAAGTTTTTGGTGTTTTTTTAGGTTGAATATTTAATTATACATTTGAGACTCAACTTTTGAAATTTTGGAACTATGATTTTAATTAGTTCTTTAGTTTTTTTCTTTTTGTTTTATTTAAATAAAAATGCGTATTCATCATTTCATAATTTTTAATTGAAAAAATAGATTAAAATGCACATTCTGCACATATCTGTACATGGAATACAAATTATGTCAATTTCTAAATTCTATTAGGTGTTGGCCAGGTGAAAGTGACTTAACTGTTTGACATATGTACACAGCACACTCTTCATCCAATGGTCACCTCTATTCTTGTGGTAATGGATCTGGTGGTCATAAGATCTTTGAGGTATTCACTGAATGTCATAATCTGTAAAGTTCTAATAGACTGAGTGGACCGTTGGATGAGTTTCTCATATGATTTTCTTTCATATCACTGTGAACCTTATGTCAGGAATAATGCCCAATTTCTGAAAAAGAGCTCCTTCACCACGAAGCTCATGCATCCTTATCACATTATTCGCAGTTTTGGATAAAATATGTTCCGTGATGCCTTACCTGTACTTCCAATAGCCACCAACGGATTTGGAAAACAGATTTGAGTATGCATTTCTAACTGTTGGTAACAACCTTTCATTGTGAACCTAATGTAAAGAATTGTCCCCATGAATGTATTTGGCGATCTTAGATCCCTCACCACAAAGCTTGTGCATCCTTATGATCAATCCATGACTTATTTGTGGTCCTTCTGATAATTTACCACCACGTTCTGATATTTACAGTTTTCTAGAGAGAACAATTTTTACATCCAAATCCAAAACTCTCTCCAGAATTGTATAATAACAGCAATTATAAGTATCCTCAAAGATACGAATAAATAATATCATTTCCCATGTTTATCATTATGATTATGATGAATTCAAAAGAGAGAATGTTGAAGAATGATCTACATCTTGGATCTTACGACCAATGGCTCTAACAATAGTCATCTATTTGATATCCCACAACGGAGTTCAATTATCAGTAGGTGCAAAAGATCATCCCTACTTTGACTCTATCAAGCTGATGGCTCAAATATGAAATAAAGAATCAGTATTTCGATTAATTCTATGTCGCAATTTACCTTATCAAGACACGATCGCATTCAGTGCATCTTTTACATAGGGATATTTGAAAGGGAATCCCAGTTCCTTGGCTCTAGTCGGCAGCACCTTTTGTCCTTCAAGAACCTGCAAAGAGCCATAATTAATGTAGCAGGATCATTAGAGGTACAGTGTAATGACTCTAATTGCCCCTCACATTGCCAAGCTACAAGCCTACAACTTTGTTCGTGCCTTTAGGGGCGACCTCGAGGAATACTTTCATTAGAAGATTAATTGTGTGAAGTCACCTAGCTTGAAATATAGGCTGTCGTGGACGTTGGATCTTCAGGGAGGAAAGGATTGTAATGACCTTAATTGCGTCCCTCATCACTAGGTCAAGTCTTGATTGGTGGGCTTATAAACGCTTGGACATCCTCCCCTTACAAGCCGGTTTTAAAGGTGAACTCTACTTAATGTGGTCATAACATACAGGCAAAGCAATGGATGCTAACAGTCTAAAGAAGAGTGCAAAGATCTTACCACACAAGCACCTTCTCCAAGAACAGCTTTGAGTGCAATATCTGGTACAGGAAGCCACGAGGGCCGTCCCAAGACTGATCCCAAGTGATCACACATTTCTGATAGCCGAACAGGATTTGGTGAGGTTCCATTGATTACACCTGTCATTTAGTTTGCTTATATTCAGTCAAATCCAAACATTCATAAATTGGTAACAAAGCTGATGACAGACAGCATCGAACGGAATGATTCAGAATTACATATTAGCCTATGAGGGAGGGAGAGAGAAACAGTAGCACTTTTACATGCTAATTTGTTATTCTGGTTTGTTTTTCGGGAATATAAATGTACAGATTAACAAACGTCTACCATACAAGTATCACTAGATAATAGATACATGCAAATTCACAAACATTTTACCTTTGTAAGAGGCGTTGGATAGAGCTTCATAGATCAGATTCACTAGATCATCCACATGAATCCAGGAAAACCTGTTCAATAAAGCTAACGTAAACTTTACGATGTAATGGAGAAACTGCAAAATGATTGATTTGGTTTAAAATCAATACGCAAGCATTTTAAGAAGTCGACTGAGAGGGTTTTGGCACAATACCATTGCTTTCCAGAGCCCAAAGGTCCACCAGCGAACACATTGAAGAGAGGGATCATTTTAGCTGCACCAACCAAAAGAGAGTTGATAGGTTACGACATAAAGACCATAATTTTAGTAAATGTTAGAATATTATTAAAAATATCTGCTTTCAGTAACAAGATGATGTAACGGTTTCAGGGAGCTTTAATTAATTTCAGCTCTAATTAATTTCAGCTCAACAAACCATTGCTTAAAAACTTAGAATTAGATTTGAACTTGTTTTAAGATTATAGATGATATTCCCCCGAGGTTTTGTTAGATTTAGTGAAATGAATGTCTCAAATTTGACCAATAAATTCCAAAATTTCCTAATTGATCACAGTTAGAAGATTGAATTTGGAAGTATGCAGCATTTACAAGGACTTGAAAATATTAAGTCATACCCAAAGCTCCGCCATCTTTTCCGAGCACAACACCAATACGAATAAGTGCTACTCTAACATCTCCATTGACTTTTAGCGCAGTTGCTTCCCATTCTCTACAAACCTGAGTGACCATTACATTTTAACAATGCTAGAGTATAAGTGAAGGATACCATATATAACATGAACAAACTGAAATTAGACTTGAGCAGATTCCTAAAGTTATCGCTCTTACGAGAAAATCATTCAACTTGCAAAAGAACTAACAGTTTTTCTCAATTACCTCTGCCAGGTAATCTCTTCCTGATGGACTTTGCTCGTCAAACACTCGTGTTTCACTAGAGCCTGAACAATGAGACAATGGAATAGGAAATGGAACAGATTGTCATGAAACAACTGAAGGTGCATAAATTCAATTTTGATTTATCATTGCAATTGTCCCTCATAATGTCACCAATAACTACATAGCTAAACGAGAATATGGTCTTATATAGTGGATTAACAATTCCTGTGCTCCCAATGATAGTAGTATGACAGCAAACAACCCATCATAAAAGTCGTGCAGTAGCAAAAGATTAATACCAACAACCTATAGGACAGAGTACTATGACATGTGATAACACATGAAAAATGTAGTTTGAGACGCATACCATAGTAGCCAACAGCTGTTGCACTAATCAAAACCCTCGGACGAAGTTCAACCTGTGAATTATTTATTAGATCTACGACCTGTGGGTACATGGAAATTTTGAGGAGAACAATTAGCAACTTTATCAGTTTATCATCCTTACAAGAAAAAAGAAACTCATAACAAAGACAAGCTTTAGCTAAGGATATGCAAAGGAAACCTTTGAAGTAACTCTAATCCTGCTTTCTTTGATCTCTTTCTTGATCTGCAATAATGCATTAAAGATCAATGGAATATTCAAAATCTGAGGTATAGGCTACATGTGGTCATCTACTAAGTTATGGACCATAAAAATATTACAAAAGCAGTCAAACCAAGCAACACTTTTCAGCATTGGTCACTGATAATTTTCTGCTAATATCATGACAAATATCTTAATTCGTGATTCCAATTCTAACAGATATATGCAATACATTCATATGATAAACTTCATTTTATAGAATGGATGAGTCTATGAACAGGCGCTGCTAGCAGTAGAAAGACCATGCATTCAATCTTATAGATGAACTCTACAAATTATCATAGTAGTAGATTTATCCTGAAATTATATTTGTAAAACATCCTGAGTTTAGACAACAAAACTATCACCATAAGGACCGATGCATTTTGGATACTGTATGAGTTAGTTGATGAGAAAAGATGCCTAAGAGCAGGTCATAAAGAAATTTATCACAAGAAAGACAGCAATTTCACACACATTGAACTTGAAATGAAATACGTATTAATAAGGACATATTGCAAGAATAAGAACGGCAGTTAAACAAACTTTATAACATACCTCAGGAGACCATCTCGTGCTTATTGGCAGTCCAGCCAAATTTACAACAGCTGTAGAACCTCGAATGCAGTCTCTCCACTCTGATTCCTCTGCTATTGCAATTCCTGGGAAGTCCTTGGCTGTGCATATAAAGTAAAAATTTCAAAGAAGGGGAAGAGAAGGTGAACTTTCACAATAACAGAGTGATGCAAAAGAAGGAAAGAAAAAATTTACGATTTTTATACGTTATTTGGAAAATCATGAATTTCGATGATATCCAACACTCAATTTATAAATTCACCGACCCAAGGAGAAAATTCCTACTTTAAGTTCATTGTTTTTCTCTTTGGAAATCAAACAAGGGGTGAGAAAATATAAGCAATTATCTTCTTTTCTCCCTAAACTAATCAGAAGGTAACTAAATTGATTGGAAGACAACGCACTTAAAGGTATATTCTCATCATAACAAAAAGAAAATAGTCTTCAAACCGGTTACAAGTTCATGAAACCTTTCAGAATTCTTCCAGAGTAACGAGAAACAGAAATTAAATGGAACTATGAAATATTACCTTCTTACCCGGAAAAATTGTCTGAGCTTTTGACCTAGACCGCGTCAAGACACGAACACGATGATTATCTACATTTCAGAGACGATAGAGAGAATATTCAGTTCATATATATCCATGCAACATTTTCTACTGACTAAATTGACAAAAGGTAAGAGTTGGGCCGGCAATATAAAATTGCGCAGCATATATGTGAAATTTAGCAAGCTGTTTTTCCTGTTTGCATCTAAGCTTGTACAGTTCTGGCCAAGATGGAATGCAAGTGAATACCTGCATGCAATTTTTGTACCAATCTTTTGCCTATAAACCCTGTAGCTCCAGTTATTGAAACAGTCATCTCATCTGCCTGTGATAATTGAAAACAAAAACTGAAATCGCCACCGAATCAAAGTAGTATAAGACTATGCCACATATTAAACTATGGAATCCAACTCATAACCTTTAACAATCCAAGAAATCACTAAACTCGTGTACAGTCTTTAATTGAAGCAAGAAATGCCTCGTTTCAATTCTTAGATCAGATAGTAACAAGGACATTTGCAATCCCAGCTAAAGTTTTTAATTAAATTTATTTTATTTGCAGAGTTAATATGATATAAAAAGACTTCAACCATGTGAATTACTAAAAATCTTCAATGTACTTCTTAATTATTCCCATGATACAAGACCCGAGGTATGGTTCTGCTTAGATGAAGTAGAAAGGACAGTAAGAACGGGGTCAGTAAGTGTTGGGTATCCACCCCCATGTCTTTGGGTGGATCAAGTGCTCAAGCCAATAAAATTGGTTCAATTAAAAAGGCCAAATGGTAATTATGAATGAGAATGGGATTAATTAGGAAACTTTAGTTAAAGCTCTAAATTATCTTAATATGGAAGTAATGCACATTGTCTTTCATTGTGGAGAAAGGGAAAAAAAGAAGAAGAAGAAGAAATCGGGTGTGTGGAAGAGACACCAATGGATCCAAAATTGTGAGAAACCCGAGATCAACAATGTAGAAACTCGCAGAATTAGTGCAGCCTGCATAGTAGTGATCAAACCTTCATATCTCATCTCTCCATCCCATCGGAGATTTTCGTGAAATTTGGACTGCAAGTTTACAACTCACTATTCTTAAATCCAACGGTTAAGATCAAGATCCGACGGTTTATCCGAGAGGAATCGCTATCTGAACAGTGGCAATGACTTTTTTTTGTTATTTTTTAGTAGTATTCCATGAATAGTTTTTCTTGAGAGAGTTATGCTTTGGTAAATTGTTATCGTTGCTCTTGAGGGATTCCGCCTTTGATAGACAAGGATTTTAGGCTCCAAGAATTGGATTAATTCTTAATGTTGATAGTGCCTCTAGTTTGGCTAGAGAGGCTTTGCGTGGTTCTATCTCTAAGATGACGAGACGTTGTTAGCATACCAAGACTTGTGATCTTGAGTTAGTTGTACTTCTAGTATTGATAAGAGAGAATATAGTGGGTATCCATCTTTGTTAGATGACGATTGCCAAGATATGTGTTCTTGATGTAGTTTTAGATAATAGCCTCTTATGGTATCCAAGGAAGAAAATGTTGTACCCACTATTGTTGATTATAATGAATCGGAGTTGGGCCGTGGATGTAGGCATATTTTTGAACCATATTAAATATTGTATCATTTATTTGGCGCATTATTTATTTGGTTATTGCAATATTTGATTTTCTCCTATTAGGTTTGCACAAGAAAGGGAAAATCGTATATTCTGCTGTATTGTTGCTAGATATCATATTAAATATTGACCTAATTTCCTCACCAGCCGTCACCATCCACTCAACCATAAAAAATGCCAAAGCTCTGTCTTATTTATTATATAACTTGAGATTTCTGTCTTATTTTTAAAATTTCTGCTTTGTATAGGAAGACAAAAATAAAATGTAAGGGAGATAGAGATTCTAAATTGAAGGATACATTAATTAAATGTGTATTATAAATTAAAATTCTAAGTAAATTTGTTACTTTATAATGTCAAGTGGTTGCCTTATTATAGTTAGGGCTCCGTTAAAAGTAAAAATTCACTTTCATTCCATGCAATTGTTGGTCCGCACCGATGGAATTTGTTGGAAAGCGGTGAGAGAAACACTAATTGCATGATATAATATTAGAATAAAGTACTTTTTCTCGTGACTTGGAACGATTTGAATAAGAGATAATCAAATAGAGCATATAGCTTAATATATATACACAATAAGCACAACTAATTTATAATGCAAAAAACCTCCCAGTAAAAAAACTATAGGGCTGCAGTACCTTGTGAAGTCTCCATTAAGAATGGGGTTTCAGAGTTCCTCTAGTATAAATTTGAGGAACACACTAGGAATGACAACCTCAAAGCTCAACAAGTTCGATAAAAATAAGAAAGATCTCTTGAAAAACAAGCTAATTATTTTATAAGCTAAGTCGCTCTACGTGACATTGCTATTGATAATGAAAATAAAATATAATACAAACTTATGAGGGTTACACTTCATGCATCTTATTCATATTGGCCGATATCATAATTCAATAGAAATTTTATCGAGCTCATGGATCCAATTCATTGCTTAATCACTAAATCTTGATTTTAAAAGTATAGATTGAGAAGCATTGTGCTGGAA
Source organism: Fraxinus quadrangulata (assembly GCA_903798255.1). Lineage (NCBI taxonomy): Eukaryota > Viridiplantae > Streptophyta > Magnoliopsida > Lamiales > Oleaceae > Fraxinus > Fraxinus quadrangulata. Next base: position 42,485 of record CAIGRB010088174.1, on the reverse strand, counting down.
CCTAATATCCAAATTTCTTCATTTTCAGCTCGATTTAACGATAGAATGGTGAGATATCGCATTTCGACGAAGGCTTCACATAATGTTGTTTCCCCTATCTTTTGTCTCTTTCCTTCGTATTTTTTTTTTGTCCTACAAACCTAGTGCCTTTTAAGTCATTTCATTAATTTGTCAAACGATTAAGGGCTCGTCCTTTCACGTTGGAGGGAGGCATCTCATATATTAATGTTGCATGTATACATATGCCTGCATGATACTAAGGTTTTAGCCTGGTGTTAGCATGTTTCATACTCAATTACTAAAAAAGATTCATTGTTGATGTCCAAATATTCGTCAATAAGATCTTTATGTTGTGAAACTAAACGTTGATGTCTACTTGCTCGTCCTATCCAGCATAGTTTAGGAATGTGTATATCGCTCTTTGGCTCATTTTATTATTGTCAAATTCATATTTACTTGCAATCATAAAATTTTCTCAACTTGTAAAGATGTTGTAGACAACTCATCGGTCACTGAGTTTTATAACATATCCGGGCGAATGATGCTATATTACACAACTTGTTATGGGACTACATTTAATTAGACCTACCAAGTAGTGTCATATAGATTAGTGTTAAAATACCATTTGGATTGCGTAACATTACTCTATCCGGGCACTCACAGCTTGGCGTTCCATATGTAGTGAATAGCATGCCTTGTCTTGCGACATGGATAGAATCACCTAAAATTGTTGGTACAATTCTATGTATTATTAATAGAGATACATCACCAGTTAGGTGGTAATTGTTCTCTTGCTTCATCGTCCAATTCATTAAAGTAAATTACAATTTCATTGACATTGTCACTTGATCCATGATGTATTTTTCTAATGATAGATATCATTACTCAAAATGTTGGAATGGCATGCCATTTTACATGACTTTTCTTCATTCATGTCATTATGTTCCTTGTTCTTATTGTTAAAAAGTCCGGAAATATATTTTTGTACATCCATTGATGGTACACTACAACTACAACAATTTCCACCTATGAATTTTTTGGATTCAAAGATCTCAGATTTCCACACAATTTTAAGAAAACTTTTACGTATCGACGGTGTGTTAGCTGGTGCTTCAATATTCCGACCAATCTCATTTCACACCTCTAATTTTCCTCAAAGACAAAGAGATTTATTCATTTCAAGTAGTTAAGAACAAAAAAAAAAAATAAAAACTAGCGTTACTTCTAATTTGCTGAAAAATTATCCTTCTCTAAATCGTCTAACAATCTCTTCCACAGTAGAAGAGAGGGAATCAATAAGTTCAGAAAAAAAAAATGCAGAAGAGGAAAAGGATCAGCATCCCTTCAGGTTTAACAACTTTATTACTAATATTTCGTGCAATATTTCTTAATACCCTGTAACACTGTAATATTGTTCAATTCCGTATCGACCCGCAATAGTTCTTGAAAATCGATGGAAACGTTGGATTCACAGGTATCATCATCTCTGACAAACAGTTTTCATCAGCTTGCAAGAATACCTCGCAACATTCAGGACCAAGCAATTCAAGTTGAAGGCTGAAGCTGGACATCAGAAATTTATCGACACACTTCGGTTCGGTTGCAACATTGGGCATGCACCGGAGAACTTGTGGCAGACCAAAACTGTTAAAATCGAACAAGCCAGTGGGGAAACCTCCACCAAATACTTGTGCAAAGTTTGGTGCAGACATGGCCGAAATGCATGCAAATATAAGGACAATTGCTTGTATGGTTCTGGCGTTAGGCATTTTCTTGAACTGGAAGGTATAATCTAATGGCTGAATCTTTCTCTTCTAAGTGTTTGTACCGAGCTTGAAACCCAATTTGAGAAATTAGAAATAGAGAGGTTAGATATTTATATGCAATGAGAATGGCTGTAATGTCCAATTTTTACTCTCTTGAGAACTTTATTGCATTTAAAGTCACTTAAAGTTTGTAGTTAATAGGAGATGAATTCAAATGACAGTTTCGATAACATTAAATTAGTAGTTAGTGTAATTGTTCTATTCTCATGCTTGAATAGAAACTGAAATTGGCGATAGAGAAATCAAATGTAGCTCGGCCGGACCAAGTGAAAGCATATCACGGATCTTTGAATCACGTGACTATGTTTGGCTCATGTTTATAAAGAATCAAGTCATTTTTATCCGTATATTTTGAAAGATTTACAAGTAGTGTCCACTCGTCCACTACTCAATTATATGTATTTATTATTTAAACCGTTTAAAGACTTTCCTAACATCTACCTTTTTATTCCTATTTAATTAGTCATGTTTTGAATTAGTCGAGTAGAGTCGATGGAATTATATGTTAGATGTATATGACTTTATTTTTCTTTCTATATGAGTACTTTAATTGTATTATCTTATTTTTAAGACTATTGTTGCTCCATAAGACAACTGCTTATTCTATGGTTACAATATTATAATTAGGGTGTACATATTTTCTGTCTTCGGTTCCTTGTGTACAAGTAGAATTACTCTTAAATAAAATATAATAGATGTTAATGGTATTTTTGATCTGTAGCTAAATATATAAGGATAAAATCGATATTCAAAGTTTCTGCTCAATCCTTCCTTTTTAAATATTGTAGATATGTGTGTGTACGCGCACGCTACTTGTTATTACACCCTTGTTTGATGTCATTATTTTGAAAAAAAATGAAGTTTTGAATAACGATTTTTTGGATAATGTGTAATTAAAAAATAAGGATTTTTTTTGGATAAATGTACAAAATATTTTATTGTATAAATATGTAATTAAAAATGAGTATGAGAATTAAAGAGTTTTGAAATAATAATTATCAAACATAGGCTACATTAACTTAAAAGTATTAAAAAATTTAATTGTCTAAAGAAAATATACAAATTTATTTCAAAAGAGTTGCATATTAGACGAGTAGCACATTTTCTTTACAAGTCTAACTGATATGGAACTGTTATTTAAACATCTCACTTTTTCTTCAACCATGATCGATGAGGGAAGTATGATCTGGGATGGGATTAGAGGAGAAACAGAGAAGAAGGCTACGAAATCGAAGCTGCGAGTTACGAAGAATATTCTACAGTTTGGATATTGGACTTCGACTACGAGTATATTGAAAGAGAAAGAAGACCAGAAGAGCATGTTGTCATAGCGTCTATGAATTGAGATTCTCAAAAGTAACGAGATTTTTAGGATTATCACCTAACACCATCTAATTTTCTGTGTAAAGTACCAAAATCAGTCTTGTACCTTCAAAATTTGTATGTTTATTTTCGTATTAATAAATATTCCACAAGCAGGGTTGTCTGACTTAAAAAAAGAAAAAAGAAGGCTTAGTTCTGGCCACGTCCGGTTGGTGTTGGCAATTTAGATAGTAATTCTCAATCCTAGGAAAAAAATCCTGCAGAATCTTGTCGATGAGAAATTATAAATAACAAAATTAACAATGGATTGTGCCGGAATAGAATAAAAATATAACAAATATGTTCCACACATTGTTGCCACTAACTAAAAATTGTGGATAAATAGCCTTGAAATATAGGATTGCATCTTGATTAATCGTATTGCACTAAAGAAAGTCGAAAGTCATACCAACAACAACGACGACAACAACAAATTAAACACCACCAATAAAAATTTATGTCGCCACAAAAAATGCCAACGCCTTAATTTTTTAATATTTTGAAACAGTAGAATAATAATTAACTTCAAAACCAATTGTCTAGACTCGAATATTTCTAACTAATTTTGATAGAATTAGTATGTGTTCCTTGGTTGACGTCAAAGATTCTTTTTCTAAAGAATTGAAAGAAAGCGACCGAATCTCTCCCCTTTTTTTATGATTAGTCCATTCACTACTTAGGTGGAAAGAAAAATATACCCTAACTTAGCTAAATTAAACTTTAAAGACGCCAAACTAGATGATAAAATAAAATTTAAAGTAGTTTTTATCTCATACTAATTTTTGGATACGAAATCTCCACTCGGGGAAGATCTTTGAATAATGCTTTCTTGTCGGATGAATTTAACACCTTGGATGACATATGCATTGGTGGCGGTGAATATTTGATGGAAAAACTTTTTTAAAAAAAATTGGCCAATAACAGATTGACATGTGTCATCATGTTAATCAAGTTGGTAAGATTTTCTAACAATGTAGCATGATTGAAGAACTTTTCCTAGTGAATGACCTTCAAAATCATAATCCTTTGATATACGGCGGAAATCCAGATGATTGGTGGAAGAAATATCAAAACATATCTCAATTCCAAAACTTCCAATATTGCATTGGAGGCTGCTCTAAGCACCCTTTTTATTTAAACCCTTTAAAATTTGGATTTTGCTATACAGGAAAATCCATAACAATGTCTATAATGGACCCAATATGGGGGTGTCATTTGTCCATTATGAACACCCCCTTGTGTACATTGTTATATACACATAGCAAAATCCTTGAAATTTTAAGTAACTCGGTAACTTCAATTTAGATAAAAGATAAGTAAAAGATAAGTAAAGAAGTATAGACTTGCCTTCGCATACACGCAATAAAACCTTAACTATCAAACTTCAATTTTACAAAAAGTAAACTAAAATATATCCGTCTAATCCATCCCGATCCCATCCTTTTTCGGGTCGCCATATCAGAATTTTCGAGCAGTTAAGTAAACGTAAAAAATACAAATAAGCAAATAACAAAACCACTTCTTTGTTCTGCTCTATCTGGTAGAAGACAATTCCATTGAAGCCACCATGGACTTGTATATCTCATGGATTAATCTGTTGTCGAACTCAGTTCTTGAATAATCCGTGGGAGCCTGGCGTACCTTTGGGATTCTCTTTGCACCAAACATATTTCCACTTTTTGAGGTTCCTGTGCTTGTAGCCAACTTTAGCATCATGTTCATGTAAGCGTTCTTCAGCTTAAACCATAATTTCAATGGCGAAGCCATTTTCAGGCCAAGTTTTGGGGTTAATCTGAACCTCCATGAACGGGTGGAGCCGCCACCAAACCGAATGGTTTTCACATTATTTTTCCTGTTTGTCAAGCGGTTGCATCCTCTTCTCCTACACTGCTGCCTCTTTGATAGGGTTCCATTAAATGGATTGGAAATTGTTTCCATTTTTCTCAGTTTTTCTTGTGTGAGAGAGAGAGAGGGATTAGAGAGATGATTGATTGGAGGCCAAAAGCTAAGACTTATATGGGAGAGAAGAAATTGAAAGTGACATGGATGATGTATATGATATTAACGTGCCTCTTTCTTTGAACGACATGAAGCCCATGACTGATGACTCCCCAGGTCAGCTGGTCAATAAAGCCGGTTTGAAAAATTGATTTATTAAAATATTTACAACCTACTGAGTTCATGTCAATGGTATTTGTTACGCCTCGTTTGACAAGACTCCAAATAATAATCACATAACGGTAAGGTAATGAATCAATCAAGTTCACACTCCATGCTACTATCCTATCTAGTCCTTCGAGACCATCAAATATGAGTAGTCGAAGTGATGTATCACTATAGTCGAAGCGCCTTGTAAGGCTAACCCATGGCCGAGACGGGATGTCACGACCTGCTGCAAAAGTAAATCTGAAACAACTAGCCTCGTAACATGAGAAGGCATCATCTTACTTTGCCTCTTCCAAAAGATCTCATGTACAAGATCTAACATTGATTTACGTGACATCTCTGCCGTAAGCACCTCTCAGTCAACACCAATCTACTATTCAGATGTCAAACCTCTAATATATGGTGGTTACTATTTAGAATTATTTAATGCCCTTGAACCTAGTATTATAGAAGTGACACTCAAGAGAAGACGTTTCAATCGTTAAGATGAGGTCACGTATCTTTTATCCTACAATAATCATTTTACTTCTTTTACTATAAAAACTCATACTTAGTATCATTTGAAGGTACTGTAATTTTATACTCTAAATAGTATCATTGTTCACTCTCATTTTCTCTCCACAACCTTGTGCCCGTACACAAATTCATGGTTCAAGTCTTCCATTCATTTCACACCCAAATATATAAGTTGACTGATTTGATCGTCAGAGTGATCGTGAACGCCTTCTCCATCATCGGAGAAGGTCGCATGCTTCTAACAATTTGTCCAAGTGTAGAAGAGTCTTACGCGTGGACGTGAATGGAATCGAAATCTGTTGGCCATATCACCGGCCAGAAATCAAAAGTGAACAGTATTTATAGTATTATATTAATTTAATAAATAAAGTATAGAGATATAATTTTATTAAAACGTTGTTAAAAATATTTCGAAAGACAATTTTTTTTAATTACAAGCAATACTCCCGTCCAATTAAAGTGGGAAAATCTTAAATATTAAACAAAATGGAAAAGAAATACAGGTTAGATATTACTAATAACGTATATACAAGGAGAATCGGTTATGGAAAACAAACAACATGAGAGTGGTTTTCGTAAGTATTGAAAAAGTGTCGAGTCTCTCTGTGATAGTCACTAGTATGCTCTTTTTTATTTTTTAAGTTTTATTGCATCTTTAAATTTTCATAACGCAATTCAAAATTTTGAGATTGAATTCTTACATTGGTGCTTTTAGTGTTTATTTTTATCTAGCCGACTCTAAATTTTTTCTTATCATCGCAAACTTTGAAATCGAAAAGATTCTCATTGACGTAAATGATTAGTTTCTATGCTTAAAATCTTTGAATTCGAGTTGATTAAAGAAGTAATTTATATCCATCGATTATTGTCACCAATAAATGTGTCTTTAGTACATTAATATAACTTGATACTCGACCGGATTACGGGCACAATAAATATTTTTTTGGTTAAATTTATAGATCGTATCTAAATATTAAACTTAAAAATACATGTTGAAATTTTAAAAAAAGAATACAACAAACATTCATTATTCTAAAATTGATATTTGAAATTCATCGATAAAAACATGGAAACGTCAATTGTGGACTAAAGTATAATAAACGGTCAATCACGACGTTCTTCAATTATTTTGGTCAAAACAAAACACGTCAGGTTTGTATATATTTGTGAATTAATAAATATAAAATACATTAATTAATTTCCAAGCTAATTAAACATAATTAAAGTAGTCATCATTCATGATGGAAGTCGAATTAAGTTGGTCAAATTAAGAATCTTCCCATTAACTAATTTATTTATTCTCTACCGCAGACATACATTCAGAGAATTATACTTACAGTTCTATTTGTCATATCAGCAGTGGAGAGTTTTTATTCTATCTACTACTGGGAATATGATATCAATTTTATTTAATACATTACCCTTGATATATGCTGTGAATCTCTTGTAACTAATGCAATCTCGTACATTCAAATCTTCTTTGATGTTGTTCAAGAACTCAAGAATACTATACATTTTCTTTATTTTTTTTCTAGTGTGACCACTAATGAATGAATAATTTTAGTCGTTTATATGCACACAAAAATATATAATATAAACTCGTTTACATGAACACAAAAATTTATACTAAATGCCTATGTGTCTTCTTTGTCACATTACAATTTTATTTATTTAATGCATGAAATTATAGTAAAAAATTTTCTGGTTTTAATAAATAAATAACATCGATAATAAGTCAGTGGCAAACTTTTACCTCGTTTAGGACCCCATATAATACATAGTCGATTTTATTTTACTAAGCAAATTTATATAACTTTATGTTAAAGATCTTGGGCATTGTAGCCTTGAGCAATCGAGGGATCACTGTACACTCACAATAAATCGATTCTTTCAACATATAATGAGCAAGTAAACTTTTAATATTTTCATTTTGTACATTACAAGGTTATGCGTGTAAATGTGAGAGTTGATTGTACTGGAGGTCACTAAACTTTCACTACACTTGCAAGTAGATCATTGGACTTCAATTGTCAGCAATTAAGTCACCAAACTTCGATTTAACATCAATTAGATCGATCTATTAGTGGGCCGTTAGAACACGTTACAAAAATTGATGATGTGAAAGTAAAACTAATGGTGGATAATGTTGACTTTCATTTGGTCTATCCTAATACTTTTCACACCCACGCTATACCAAATTACGAACCCATCCCTTAATAGGAACCCAAAACAATAGTTCTTTCACAAAGAAAAAGGAATTTTCTTTTAGGGTTTTCGATCGCTCCTCTCCCACGTCCATCCATTAATTTGCAATAGACATTCAATCAATCATAGCAATAATTTGCCCATGAAAGGTTACAAGAACTTTGTTCTAGCCAAGTGATAATATATGATAGAATGGAAATCTTCACCTTTCAAAACTCATCTTCGAGAATATGAAGAGGAAAACATGCATTTCAAACCTCTTTTTCTGCAATTTGGATTGACAACCCCTGACCCATCTGATGTCAGGGAGGTAAGGAGTGCACATGTGGGGGACAGAAGAATTGCCGAGGAAGAAAGATTAATGAACTCCGAACCAATTAATTGGGCTACTATGCTCGTGCAAGAAAGGAGTGGAACATTCTGTATGGTCTGTATTTTTACTCTAGAACCATATGGTCCTTACTAACTGATCAATCCTTGTTCCAATCCTAATGGCAAAATTAATGGAGGCTGCTGAAAGTTGAAGTCGTAAGGATTTTAATCGAACACGTGGGTTTATATGTAAAATATTGTGTATTAAATTAAGTGGTAATTACACGAAACCATACTTTTCAAGATTCAAATTCAAAAATCAGATTT
>CAIGRB010088174.1:0-31599 GCA_903798255.1 Fraxinus quadrangulata | reverse complement strand
AAAACATTACCTAGAGATGTAAAAGAGCTAATATTACATAAATAAAAGATATATATATATATCTGTGTGTGTGTGTGTGTGTGTGTGTGTGTGTGTGTGAAATATCTGATTTTTAAAATTTAAAAGTTGTTTTCTTATTTTTCAAATAGTGTATACTTAAGGTAGGATTTATGAATTTTTCCCTTAAATTAAAGACTATCAATTTTAGTTAAACCCGTTTAAAGTGATCTAATAAGATTTTGGTATTTTAGATTTTGAAGCATCCAACTAAAGTATGAGCTTATATGTGTACAGACTAGACATGTTCCTAATTTCATGATAGGCCGCATTAGGTCAATTGGCCGTCAGTATAAATATAGGATTATGGTTCCCGGATTACATGTTCTGTTCATTCTATTCTGATTCTCATCTACAGAGAGAAACAAAGGAACAACGTGTTGATCTAGAAGATTAAAATCTCAGGACTTGTTCATTGCGATTACCATATTTGATTCATATACGTTTTCGCTTCAGTTCTCAAGTTCTTGATGATCCAACGTGAACGATTTTTATGATGGTAAAGAATTAATATTTTTCATCCAACGGAAGTTACATGTATAAAGCAATGGATTTGAAGTTTCATTTCATGTGGACAAGGATTTGTGTTTTGAGAAAAGGAAAAGAAAAAGAGAAAATCTTTTCTTAAGAATTGGAAACCATAATTCTATATCAGTGAGAGCAATAAAAATTGTAAATAAATAAATAAACATACAAGATTTATAGATGTTCACATTTATGTGAGACTACGTCTAATTCTTCATTACTCGCTCCGCACAACGACATTAATCATACTCTACAAACTTAATATCTTTTGGGTCAAACATCAGATTTATTTATTCATCCAATCCACTTTTTGTGACGTGATTATGGCTTCATTTGTTTCGTCGATATTTTTCAAGCCCTTTTGCTTTGAATGCAATTCCTATTCCTCGCTTCCATTGATGGTCAAATGAGTGTAAGAACCCTAAAAGATTTCTCATTTTTCCTTGTCGAAAGAACTATTTAGTCTGGGATAAAAGAATTGGTTCTTAGAAGCAATTAACTATAAGTGGAAGTCCATATCATCCATTCTTAGCTTTAACGTACGTCGACTTCAACTTTTGTTATGTATTCTAGCAGCGCAATAACAAAGTGGACTAATTGTTGTTAAATTGAAGTTGGGTGACCTAATTGCTCGCAATTAAAGTTCATTGATCTACTTATAAGTGGGGAGAAAGTTAAGTGACCTCCGGTAAAATTAACCCCATAAACATGTCATGGTTATAATTAAATGCTATTATATGTATACAATATTCTTGCATTTCCTTATTCGTGTTTCTCGTTTGTGACAAATTAATGTCTAAACTTTTTGCCATTGATGTCTCCAGCTTACAGCAGATGTTCATCTGAACATTAAATCATCAGGTGACACTACCGTAATCTCTGACTTTTCTTGTAATCCTTCTTGTAATTTAAATTTTTGACCGTTGAAGTGGGTAACGGGTGACATAATAATTATTTACTTTCCTTATCCCCTACACGAGCAAAAACTAGCCGTTGCTTTTTTTTATTATTCCTTTATTTTCTCTCCCCGGCCACAATAATATTTTCATGCCTTTTGTTCCTACAAGTTGATTTTTCTAATAAATATGTGGCCAAATTGACAAGAAAAAAATAAATACAAGAGTGTACCACAAGGACCAATTTGAAGAAAGAAAGTATAAATTTTTTTAAAGCCCCAAAACAAGAAATCTTCTTTCATTGTTTTTTTGAATTTTAAACCTTAAATGAAATCCCATACTTTATTATTTTTGGATATCCTATGTTCACTTACACATACACATCCCCTATATAAACCCCATATTCTCTTCGCAATGAATTCCATGGCAAAATAAATTGATGGATAGACAGAAACTCCAACACTTCATCCCAGTTAAGTTGCTTTACAAAAATGCTACACAAGCTCAATCATCTCCCTTGATGCATTCTTGGAAACCTTGGAATCATGTCGACTCGAACCACACTGAAAAACCAGATTCAAATGAGAATGCAAAGAAAAAGGTCATGAACAACAGGTTGTCTAACTCAAATTCCAGAACTTATATTCGTGATGGCAATGCCGATGCTTACCCGTACATTAATCAACCAATGGTGTTTAAAAACGGCAATGGCTATGGAACTGGGATGTTTTGCGATATGATGGAGGAGTTATCAGATGGAAACAGTTGCAACCTGACAGGTGATACACCGTGGTTTTGTGATGGCCTGAGAAGCGATGTGTACAAGCTCTCGTCAGAGGAAGACATGATTGAGGAGTTCTTGAAGAAAAAACTGTTTGAATCTTGAAATCTAGTTGGTTTTCTTTAAATGCTAGGTATTGTTCTAAGTTAAATGTTTTACCAGAGGACTGTTTTGATGCTAATTAATAATGTTTATCTAAAAATAAATGTATGATTTGATGATCTTCTCTAACTTATGTGTGTATGAAATTGAATTTTAAGTTTTAAACACATGGCATGTTCATGTTGATTAATTTTCCATTTGGAAACATTCAATGAAATGATTTTCAAAGGAAACAAGTTATATGTGAATCGGCCGGAACCAACACCCGGCTGCCCGTGCTAGATCCGTTGGGAAAAAAAATTGCTTATACTAGGCGGCCACTCGACAGTCATCCTAACGGCCCTTTTGAATCAAGAGTATTCAAGAGGATACGATTTCTTTTCAAATCTGGAACGTGTCTCACCTTATGTAGTGTTCTAACCTTTCATCCAACATCTTAAGTCCGAACATTTCAATACCAACTACCTTACAGGGTGCATTGTTTTTTATAACTACGATACCTTTCGAAACTTCTTCATATGTTGAAAACGAATTCAAAGTGGGACTCATATGAAAAGTGCAAATTGTATCAAGAATTCATTTCTCTTCGAATTTGGAGTCGCAATCAGAAATAACCAAAAGTTCTCCATCACTATAGCAATTTTCTGCAATGCCGACTTCACCTGAAATTTTTGGTTGCTTTCCCTTCTGATTTGTAGCCAATTTTTCTCTTTTCTGCAACTTATAACAATCCTTCTTTATGTGCCACTTCTTCTTGCAATAGTTATAAATTTTATTACTAAAGTTAGACTTTGAATTGTCCATCTCATAATCACCATGAATAACAAGATCTTCTCCTTGAGCCCCAGACTCAACAAGATGCTTCATCATCTCATTTGAAAATAAAGTATCACATACTTCTCCAACTGTGAAAGTATCACGACTATATAATATCATGTGTCTAAATGACATTTATTAAGCGGGCAACGAACATGATAAAATCAAACTCAAATTATCTTCATCATATTTAACATCAAATGTTTCCAAATCAACAACAATTTCTTTAAAGGCGGCAATGTGGTTTTCTAGAGATGAACCTTCATCATAGGGTGAGAATACAAACGCTGCTTTAGGTACAATTTGCTAGTTAAACTCTTAGTCATGCACAATTACTCAAACTTCAACTATAACACACCTGCGATTTTCTCCTTCAAAACGTACTGAAGAATACGATTCGAAAAATGANGAACATGATAAAATCAAACTCAAATTATCTTCATCATATTTAACATCAAATGTTTCCAAATCAACAACAATTTCTTTAAAGGCGGCAATGTGGTTTTCTAGAGATGAACCTTCATCATAGGGTGAGAATACAAACGCTGCTTTAGGTACAATTTGCTAGTTAAACTCTTAGTCATGCACAATTACTCAAACTTCAACTATAACACAGCTGCGATTTTCTCCTTCAAAACGTACTGAAGAATATGATTCGAAAAATGAAAATGAATTTGTGATGTGGCCTTTCTATCATTATGTTGTTTCTTCTCCATTGACCAATTTGAAGGCATCTTGTAAAATCGAAATAATGTGTCGTCCAAATCCATTTAAGTGAGCAATGCTCGCATCTTCACCTACCACAACAAAAATCTAGTATTGTTATTCAAGAGCGAAATATCATACTTCATTGTTATCATCACAAGAACAAAACCTTGAACAAATCAAACATTAAACTCTGACATCACTTATTAGCAAGAAATATATATACTACGATACCACTTATTAGAAAATAAAAAATGAGATTATATGACACAATATAAAGTAGCAATCACAACACTAGAAAAACATAAAAGCAATTGGCAGTGAAATAGAGAATTTATTAATATGGAGAAAGATACAGACGCAGTTACAATATTGTCCAGCTCTTAAATCATACAAAGTCATATTAAAGTCAAGAATTTTGTCGAGTATATATATGATCCAAAAAAATATGTTTTAGATGGAAAAATGATAGAAAATCAAGTCAAAAAGAAGGAAACAAATTTTCTCCAGATATATATGTTTGCTTGAGCGGCGCACGGCACTCGAGCAGTAGTCGAACTGTAAACCAGCGGCAATGCTCAAGCCTCTTGTTTCAAGTCCAACTAGATTCCAAACATCTTGTATAATGTCTAGATGCTGGATTGGGCCCAGAGCCCTATTGATGTCTCAAAACTTCTCATATCCCTTTTAACACCTATTTCAATCAATCCACGAACATCCAATGAAATTTGGGTCACAAAATAACATATTCCTTAAGAGTAAAAATCCGTTAATATATAATTCAATGTATAATATTGGTATATTTAAATCGCTTTATAACATTTAACCTTGTATTTGAAGTAGATCGTCATCCTATCCTTCAATATTTTTTTTAAGCAACTACAAACACAGTCACGGAGAACTAACATGGGACGGCCTTAAATGAATTTCTTGTCAAAAAAAAAAACCAAGTTGAGAACTTACAATGCTTATTTTCTCAAATTCTTACTCGTAACTCCCATAATACAGCCCCAAATTTAATTTGAATTTCAATTATAAGCCAAAAAGTCGGTCAAAATTCTTCCCATAAACGTGCACGATCCACGGGCCAACCATACTTTTAACACAACCCTAGAAGTTAGCACCATTTCTTTTGGGAATGGGAAACTGTCAATACTGGAGATTCATTATTTGCTTACAAGGTCTATCATTATTAGATTAAAAAAAAAAAAAATTATAAAAAATTAGTAACATAATTTATTTTTTCAAAATTTTGAAGTTTTAGAAATTCAATAGGGTCCCCAACATCATGCTTGGTCATCATTTGTACATTAAAAAATAATTTGAAATATTCATGCGTATTTCATTAGATCTTTTGGTCTGAATTGCATCCCATGATTTCAGTTTCAAGAAATGTGAAATTTTACTAAAGAAGAGACTAGAATTCGACTTAAGAGTTTGATTAAGGCCATGTATGGTGCTGCAGTTAAAAATCAATTTTTTTTTTTTTGTAAATTTTTAATAAAAATTGATAAAATGTGTTATTGAAAAGTTATGAATCTCATAAAATGTATGATTAAAATTAGTTGTTGACTTAAATTTTTATCAAGATTTTAATTCACACCAAACAAAAGCTAAACAATAAAATAAAATTTCAATGTCAACATCTATGTGGCAATTTATTCCTTCAACTTTATTCCACATATGTAAATCATTCATGTACGTTCATTTGAACATTGAAAAGTTGCATATAGTGCATTTAAATATTTCTGTAGCTTCGTCATGGCAATCGTCTCTTATATTATTTATCTTTCACCTAACGTCTAGTATCACTAGTGGTCGAATGACAATTCCTTAATTTCTCCCCCGACTCCTATTCATTGCTAGTTGCTTTCCTCGCATCCTTCCCAAACCATTAGTCTTTCACCTATTGTCTAGTATCACTAGTGATCGAATGACAATTCCTTAATTTCTCCCTCGACTCCTATTCGTTGCTAGTTGCTTTCCTCACATCCTTCTCAAACCATTGGTCTTTCATCTATCGTCTAGTATCACTAGTGATCGAATGACAATTCCTTAATTTCTCCCTCGACTCCTATTCATTGCTAGTTGCTTTCCTCAAATCCTTCCCAAACCATTGGTCTTTCTGTTAATTCCCTTCGTCGTAATTTTGCCGCCACCTTATCCCCTCACCCCTACTTTTAGTTTTGCTCCCCGTTCTTGCCTCATATCATGATTTCGCCTCATTCTCTAAATCCATTTTCTCCTCTGTCCTTTTCCACGCGTCTTTCATCTCCCAAGCTCGGGTTGTGAAATGATAGTCGATTGAGACTAGAGGAAAGTGTTTCTTTTTAAAAATAAGTTTTTTTCTTTAAACTTATTTATTTATTTTGTATTCCCCACATCCCCGACCCACCCTACCAACTGTTTTCTTCATTTCAGTCGCTTTATAACTCATAGTACAAAGGTAAAAAGGTAAAGAAGAAAGAAAGAAAGAAAGAATAATCTTAAGGCCACTCCTCACCAAAACATGCCCAGATCTCACTCTCTCATTCACCTCACATTTACCCCTTAAGATTCGACTATCCATTTTCTTAATCGAAAGCAAAGAGTAATTCTGAGAGACTCCTCAATTAACAAAAGAAATGGCGACTCTACAGAAATTCAAGCTATTAGCAACCCAGTGCGCAGTGGCTGGAAGCCCAACAAGGAGCCCAACCGCCAGCCCAGTAATCCATCTCCGCCGGAGAAAAACTCTCCGAATGCTTCTCAGCCGCAACGGAGGTGGAGAAGGGAGAAGGCTGCCGCCTCGACCTGGGGATGACTCATCTGATGGGAGGAGAAGTGACGATAGCGATGAATCGCCAGAGAAGGGGAAGGATACGGTGGTCAGCCACAAGCTCAGAGACCTGTTTTAAGATTCGACTATCCATTTTCTTAATCGAAAGCAAAGAGTAATTCTGAGAGACTCCTCAATTAACAAAAGAAATGGCGACTCTACAGAAATTCAAGCTATTAGCAACCCAGTGCGCAGTGGCTGGAAGCCCAACAAGGAGCCCAACCGCCAGCCCAGTAATCCATCTCCGCCGGAGAAAAACTCTCCGAATGCTTCTCAGCCGCAACGGAGGTGGAGAAGGGAGAAGGCTGCCGCCTCGACCTGGGGATGACTCATCTGATGGGAGGAGAAGTGACGATAGCGATGAATCGCCAGAGAAGGGGAAGGATACGGTGGTCAGCCACAAGCTCAGAGACCTGTTTGTATCCTCGCCGCCGCCGTTCGAAGAGCGGATATCTGGGAATGTGCGACAAGGGATGTCCCCGTCCGCGAGTGTGGATGCGAGGAGAGGTAGCACGCGGCCGCTACGGCCGTTATCGGCCACGTTCCGGCAACGGCTGCTGAGGAGAGCTTGGAGGCCTGTGCTTGGTGCCATACCTGAGTCACATTATGAAAATTAAATTGGAGTAATAACCAAAAAAAAAAAAAAAAACTTTATTATTTCAATTTTAATCAATTTCTCCAAAATTTTGGCTATGTTACATGAATTAGATAATACTGAATAAAATAATTGATAAATTTTGTTAGGTACCTATCTTTCTAAATTACATTTACTTGAGACATAGTTAATATCTTTTTTTTTTTTCCATCGCTTGGCCTTGGGAAGAACTCCGTTGGACGATAATAATTCTCACACACTAACGGAAAATCACATTCATTAGCGTAGTTCTCTTTTTTTTTTTTTTTCATTTTGATTTTGCCTTGGTTTAATGTTGCATTTCGAAGCGCTTTGATTCTATTATTTTTCTTTTTGCACTCCTTTAATCTAGAGGTACTACTCGATGGCCATGGATAAAGGGTTTCAGTGTTGTGATGCATCATCATGCTAGTTCTTTTTATTTATCGTAAATGAATCAAATATGGTGAGAAGAAATTTAACATTAGTAAAATATATTGTAAGTCCAACTCTCAACGTTCAACAATTTTATCCAAATGTCTTTGGTTTACGTTGTCATTGACCACGAAAAGGACAACCAACGAGCAAAAAATTTCCCTTTTTTTTGGTGATCGAGCACGAAAAGGACAATCAACGAGCAAACATTTCCCCCTTTTTTGGTAGTTTTGTCTAAGTAAAGTTTGTTAGCCATAGCATATGATATATATATTCGATTTTACGGTAATTGAAATGTTACATGTCTTTATATGTCATGTGATTTGTAAATTTGTTATTAAATATAAATTCCATATTACATTAACAAGCAAAATTCACTTCAATGTATATTTCGTCCATGTTTCGTCTACATATTTGCAGACTTTAACAAAATTTGATAGTCGTGATAGTGAGTTTTCAAATAAAATTTGAGATCTATAAAAACAACCGTTTGTGTAGACTGATTGTGATATCTATATTATTCTTGGCACATATACCCCCTCAATAAGCGTGTCTAAAGATCGAAATATCACTTCCAATAAATTCACAAGACCTATGAAGCGTAATTGTGTAAGTCTTTTCCACAATTGAATTTCAGACAAGCGAAAAATTCGACTTTGCAGCAAAAAAAAAGGCCACAAATTCACAGAAAATTTTCATTATTTGCCTTCATAATGGGCCTATTACAATATATTACAAAAATCAAACCGACTCCACGTCATTGATAGAAAAAATCATTTCTTGACAGACAAAAAAAAAAAAAGAGAACAGAACAGAACAGACATAGGCTACATATTATCAATGCTTACAAAAGTATCCCATAAAAAAATGGCATTTCCCCCGAGCATTAGTGGTTGCAATTATGTCAATATAGCATGAGGATAAATATGCCTATGATTCTTGTTTTTATTAATGTCTATATTTCCAAATAAATAGTTGTAATTTTCTGGAGGGAAATTGGTTTCAAGTAAATAACACAAAGATTTGATGTTAGACTGGTTAAAGGATTATGCTGCAAACAGAAGCAAGACAAATTCGCACACTTATTTGATTACAAGCATGCATTGGCAATTTGTTGACCACTTAAAATTCAATTGAATTAAAGATTGCCATATGCTTGTACAAAATGAGTAAAAAAAATCTAAGATTTTTTTTTTTTCAATTTACTCGTATATGTCGACAAATGTGTTGTTGATTTGTATATGATAACGATAGTTTGGGCAAGATAGCGAGAATACTTAGCCTACGTTTAGGTAATATTTCTAAACAATTTATAATTAATCATATCATTTTTTTATTCACACATTTCACGAGATCCACAAGGATTATCTTCTTATCCAACACTCGTTTTCTATTTATTTATACTTCATGAGAAAACCCTAGTACTAAAAATATGAAAGCATAACTTCCCGATGGTGTATAAAATGGCTGCTTGACCTTTGAAAGGAGAGAAGTTACTCTAAATTACGAGAGCTTAGGGATATTGCTCGAGTATTTCTGATCAAGATGTCGTGTATGATTTGGAAAAGCGAGGTTATCTGGCCAAATCCAATCATTGTTATGCTAAAATATTTCTGAAAAAACCATGTAAGTTATAACCGTTTATATCATAACTATGCATATTTGTTGATCGACAAACAAAAAATGAAGTGGTTCTTTGACCAAGTAGGCAAGGAACTGTTTGTTTCACTACATAATTATTTATGTCCTTCAAATTGAAATTTTAATTTGCAATTGATGGTGGGGTATAATACTTGAAAGTGCCATAGATCTTGAGGACAAGGCCACTTGGAAAGATGTAAAGAAAAGGCCACAAATAAACTACTTCGAAGTTATGTCTCATTTTAGTTTCCACTTTTTGATGTTACAAAATACTTTTGAAATATGGTAACGTGTGTGGGGTACTCTCACTTCTCAACAATACTTTAAATTTGCACCCACCTTTAAAGATTCAAATGGCTTATAAGTAGATTTTTGACCTTGAATCACGAAATTTAGAAAAGACGTTTTTGTTTTGGTGGTGTGTCCTAATATGAAAGTGAAACCCATATTTTAGAAAGGTTAGTGCGGAATTAATTGTTATTTAGTCCCAGTTTGGTTTAGCTAAAAACGTTGATAAAAATTTAAGCCATAACTACGCGTTTCATAAGATCCATAACTTTTATCGAATTTTCAATCACAGTTTTTTTTTTTTTTTTGGTAAAAATAACAATAATAGTTTACTTTAAATACTCGTCTATGGCCCTTGATCTACTAATACTTTTGATATCGACCATAGCATCAAAATCGGCTTTTACTTCAGTTAGCTGACAATCAAGCAACCATAGCTTAAGACTGAAGGAAATTACATTGTAATTTCTATCATGAGTTTGAAGATTGACAATATGTAGGTTTAAATTTCAAGATGTAATGGACAGCATGGTCATTGGATATTTCTAGGAGTTGTGCTAATAGTTGACTTATATAAAGTTAAGTGAGTAACTTTTTAATAACATTTAATGTTTGACAAACAAAGGAGTTAAATGCTTAATTAGTCACTAAAATTGTATCTCTGTTACGATTTATTCACTGAACTTTAAAATAATTCCAATTGGTCACCGAACTTTAATACATTGTACTTCATTACTTACTTATAATATTTCATTAACCATACCTCACGCTTTACTCACTAAACTTCAGTGGCGGACTCAACACAAAAGTTCAGCCTGATGAACGTTAATCATTGATCGTCGACAATTAGGGACCGTAAAAATGAGATCGTTTATTAATATTTAATCAAATAACATTGAAAATAAGACTAAGTTTAAATTTTTTTACTTACAAGTAAGTTTATTTAAGTAAAAAAGTAATTTTAAAATAAATATTTTTTATAGACTAGTTGCCGTATCTTAATACTCGTTTGGATTAATGAAAATCTTTAACTGCTCCCTTTGAAAATCATGAAGAAGACAAGAAAATAAAATAAATTTAACAATATATTTTGCATAGAATACGGATTAAACATGTGACATTTCAGACTTGTTACAAGAATAATACAAAGATTATTAGATTAATCATTAACTTATTCAAATATGAATTTCTCGAGAAAAATACAGTGTCATTTTTCCTCTCTTATTTTTCGCTACTCAAATTGTTAATATTTCTTAATCAATCCCAACATTCCTTCATAACCCCATTTTAAGGTTATTATGAGTGCAATTTCATATTAAAAAAAGGCCCAACTATCTCAACCCAAAATAAATGGGCCAAAATTGAAAAAAAAAAGGCCCACCTTACCTGAAACAGTCTCTTCTTCTTCTCCCGTCTTCTCTTTTCTCTCTGCAACAGGGACTGCACAACCACCCAGCGACGCCGACGGTATTGAAGACTCCGACGGATCCAGCATGAGTGCCCCCCTCGTCGGGTGTTGGGTCCGCCCCTGCTAAACTTATACTTCCATAACGCTTTACTTACTAAAATTTAAATTGCGTCCTAGTGATCATTGAACTTTACTTATTGAATCCAATTGTTCAAAAATTGAAAAGTTTGAAGTATAAAATTTCATAGCCTATTTCAAATATAATTTTTAATTTTCTTGATTTGGAATTACGATCTCAATCGGAATAAAAAAATAATTTTTCTATTTTATTTTCTCGACATAAATGAAGACTATGATCTAAATTAAGATTTGTGTCAATTTGAAACTAGCATTTTTCTTTCCCCTTGAACATAGCTTTTGAAGAATAGAAAAATTATATCTTCTTGAACAATATCAATATTCTTATTTTAGATCGAGAGTCTCATTATCTAGGCTATGTTTATTTTATTTTTTAATATAGGTCTGAAACATATAAAATTAACTTTACTCGAAAATAATATGAAGTTCAGTAATCACTCGAAAGCATTTTAAATTTTAAAGAGTAAAGCATGACGAAATATAAGTTTAGTGATTATGAAATGTGGTGAGTGAATGACGGAGTGTGACGTCTTAAAGTTTAGTAACCACATGGAGTCAATGAGTACAGTGTGACGAAGGTATAAGTTTAATGACTAGTCGGAAGTATTCTAAAGTTTAGTGAGTAAACTGTGATGACTAATAAAACATTTAACTCCAAAAAAGACTAAGAACAATGGGATTAACTTGAGCATTTTCAGAACTTGAAGGATCAAAAGTGAAGATACTCAAAGATGGAGAACTAATTTGGATGACATTAGAAGTTCAAAGACTGAAATGAATAAATTCAAAAGTTGAATGATTAAATTGGATAAATTTGGAACTTGAAGGACCATACCTTGCAAATTCTAAAAAGTTGGAGCTCGCGACCTCAGTTTGTCTATGGTTGAAACCTCGGCAAGGTTCTGCTCCAATTTGGGATTTCTAGTTATTAACTTAAAGGTGGATGCAATTTCGATGATCTTGGGGCATGATTTTTTAGGGCTATACAGAAGACGATGCCCCTGTTTCGTTCACATTATTCCAAAATTTTATTTTTCTCACTTTTGTTTTCAACTATACAATATTTCATAAAATAATATTACACATAACACGAAAATATTTCTTTATTTTTCAATCATACATTTTTCAAAAAATGCTATTTCAAAAATTATAATTGTCACATAATGGTCAAATGGGGGCTATCTAAGGAGCCAATCTAAGTCCCTGTTTGTGCCTCCATTATTTGCTATTTTAATTTTTAGAATAATTTTTTTTTAAAGAATGTATGGTTAAAAAAGACGATTTTTTATTTACGTGTAATATTATTTTATTGGAGAATGTGTGATTGATAAAAAAATTATAATTTTACTGGGGTTAAAGTGGAGCAAAGTCATGAAATAGAGCAAATCATAAAGAATCGAAGAGAGCAGGGGTACAAGGAGTTCATGGTCAATTCCGGTTTTATTGACGGTGAAGAAAGGACAATTCCAAGATTGTGAAAAGATTAATCATTTAGGGTTTTATTTTTCTAAGTTTGTGTATTTGCTCAATTCAATCATGTTTGGCCAGAGGCGGCATTGGGTCGAGCTGGACTTCGTCGGCACTCTCATTCTTTATTCGAGTTTTGGATCGACTACTTAAATTTCGAGAATAAGGAGTTAAAAATTATATACGAACAACTTGTTACTTGTACAATCTCTAAAAAAATTAAAAACAGTATTATAAAATAACAAGTTTTATTAATATGGTTAAATTAACCCGACGACATTTAATTTTGACATATTTATCTTCCAGTCGAAAAATGAGCGACTTGCCATCTTTCACGCACATTAATACTTCCAAAATATCTTCTTTTAATCGGCTCTTTACCTTGGACAGGACCTTCTTACCTGCACTAAAAGTAGAGTCCGAAACTACAGTGTTAACCAGATGTGTGTATTAAATCTTTTGCATTCATAGAAACACTGGCCATCATCGATTGTTCTTTCGCTAGAATTCAATTACTTTTTCAGAACTTTTTTTAATTGATTTATTATTATGCATATTATGATCAAAGTAATCAAGTAATTCAGCAGGCATACAATTGGACTTGCGTCCAATATCTGACTACATATAGTACACATACTACTACTAGAAGAACCTAATGTATGATATCTATACGTATTAATGCCTTCAAATAAATTTAATATTTCAGCGTCATCTTTTTCAATATTAGCGGGAGGAATAAGTGCAGAGGGTATCGGACTAACATTTGCACACATTTGTTCTGTATATAATTCATTCATTTCACATGAAATTTGTTCTAAATTTCTATAAATGATAGGCGTACTAAAAGTTAAAACTTTTGAAATTTGATCAATTACATATTTGTACATAATAAATTGTATCAGGGGTCCATGATTTATGCTAAAGGAAGTAACATACTGCTTTATGCGACTCCGTCGACCACACGACCCCGTTGGAATCAATTTAAAGTGATCACAACATTTTGCTTGTTTTTCCCTTTTGCTTCCCTCTTGCATCAAAAATATCAATTCCTCCTATTCCGCTTCGGAAACATCAATGTTATTCAAATCAATTGGATTATTACTTTCGTGAGTATCCAAATCTGTAATATTTTCGGGAATAGGTACTTCGTTGAGACCAGAAAATTCATCTTGAAATTGACTTTACGGTGTCATAGGTGATTAGCCTCCGACACCGAACAAGCCCTCAACAATTGAGTGTGGATCCATTTATGAATTGTGATTAAATGTGTAGAATATATATTGTACAGTATATACTATATAGTAAGTAACTCAGTAAGTAAATAAAGAGTGTGAAAAGAAATCAAGAATTCAAAGAAAGTTTATGTATACGATTGTAATTGTAAATTTGTAGCGTGATAATAGATATTGAATAATTGAAATTGAATCTATAAATGAATGTAACAGATTGTGTAATGTGGAAGATAGTGAGAATTGTTGTTGGCGTGTGAAAAAATTTGAAAATGGGTTGGAGTAATTTTGGTCACTGTAGTGGCGAGTCGGCTCTCTTGACTCGTGCTCGGACTTGTCCATGTACGAGCTCGAGTCGCTCACGAGCTGATTCTTAAGGAGCCGACGATCCTCTCGGCTCGTTTGACATCATTGTGTAATTTATGACTATGAATTACGATGAAACCTTATAATTTAATTTAATTCAAAATTGCTCGTTATATTTAAGTCTTGCTATTGGGTTTATTCTGTATTATTTTCTTATTTCGTTTTGATATTTGATTACCATTGAGACATACATTGCTTCTGAGAGATTAATTTGCATAATAAATAACATAGGGTCGTTATGAAATCATATGTGATGATATTTCTGCGTTAATGCATGCTCATGTGTTGGTAAATTAATTAGAGAGAGATTTATTTATTTATTTATTAAAATTGGATAATTGATTTTCAGTCTAGACAAAAATTAACAATTGACAAAGTAATTCAGTATTATATTAAGGGTAATTGAGGATACGTGGCCATGGCACTTTGCTTGGTTGAATTTTACTCCATGATTTTCATCGGCATTTGAATCACTTAGTTTAGTTCTTAATTAAAAAAATCAAATCTTAATTATGTATGTTTTTAGGAAAAATACGCAACTACTAGACTTTAAAAATAATATTTCATTTTCTACCACACTTTTGAATGGACCAACAAGTAGAATTCACTTATCCACCACGCAATTCTATTTATTTATAAATTCTTCCCAAACAAATGTCAAAATATAATTGATAATCAATTTCCGTTGAACGATACACGTATACAATTCATACTCTCGTGAGATAAATTTGTAACACTATTCATCATATGGCCCACCTTTAGTTGTATAGTCAAGTTTTATATTAAAGTAAAGGTTTAATCGTCTTTTCAGGTGAAAAAATTGACCTTTTGACGAATAAATGGCTGGCAAATGACGGAAACAACTGATTTCGCACTCAAACGGTAACGTCACTTTCAAGATTGAAACGGTACGTCCTGATCCGATATGTGGATCACACGTTAGGGACCATTTTTGTAAATAATTCAATCTAGTTCTAACCGAGTACGGGTTGAGCCGAGCCACTAAATGAACGAGCCGACAGGCCCGGCCCATTCAAAACACTGCCTCTATTCCTAAACGCAGATTTCAAAAGAACCCTAATTTTTCATCCCTTAATTCACACGAATGCAATCTGCTGACGGTTACCGGCAGTTGTCTATGATTCAGATTGTATCGCCTTTTGTAACCACACACTCACTCTGAGAGAGAGAATGGAAAGAGGAGAAGACGACGACGAAATGAGAGAAGCATCTATAGCCTCTGCAGAATCTTTAAGGCCGAATTTCAAGCCGAAATGTGGCATCACTCCATCCCAGCTCTCTAAGTTCCAAGTATACCTCGATCTCTTCTCTATTTGATTATTTTTATTCCACCACAGTTCTAATGTTTTATATCAATCGGTTTGATTTCGAGATCAAAGCAATAATATAACCCATCAGATTCAATTTCTAACCATTATATATCGAAACTGTGGTGTTATTTGGATTTTAGTCACTCATGTTTTTGCTTCCTGATTTTTTTGGGTCTTGTCATAGGAATTTTTGGATTTAACTTTTTTTGTATTTATTGTATAGATTTGTAGCGATGATTTTGTTTACCAGTTCAACTTCGTGGATTTGTGAACTATAGGAAACAGATACTCCTGTAATGCCTGCTTTAAGAATAGGAAGGACAATTTTGGTTAATCACCTTTTGTAAGGTTTGCCGCTGTACCATATATACACATATCTGTTGAACAATATATAAAAGAATTGCAGCAAAAAAAAAAAGGCATGGAGGAAAAGGATTTATATAGCTGATCTAAGATTTATTATAAAGAAAGCTTAGCTTCTTGTTGCTGTTGTGGTCCTCTCTTCTTATAATGATGCCATTATATATTATCGATTACATTCTGAACTCTGAAGAAATGGGTGATCATAGGTTGCGTCTCTTTCTTGTTATACGAGACATGATTTTAAAAGCTTTTAAATTTTCTTTTTAGGAATTGCACAGAAGGCGCTTACAGATAAAAGCCAGATCAAAAATAAAAAAGAAACCAAGAGGTATGGCATATTTTTGTACATAGGCATTGCTCCCTCAGTGTGAATTTTATATGATTTTCCAAGGAAAACTTCATAGGTTTAGTTGACAGCAATGGCAAATCTCACGAGAAAGACATCAATTCTAAGGAATGCACAGATGAAGACCTGAGTAAAAGCATTGTAAATTCTGGAGTTCCATCCCTTGAAAATAGTTTGGGACACACTTCCCCTTTGGAAAATGGAAAAGTAGCAGCAAACAAGGCAACAAAAGAGCGCCAGAAGTTGCACTGGGGGTATGTTTAGACCTTAGTTTATTGATGTGGTCATTTTCATATGGTTATAGTACCAGGGTATATGAAAAATAAATGTTAATTACCAATGTCTTGTTCTGTAATATTGTAAGCCAATGGTGCATCGACTTATGTATCTTTCTGGTTTTTTACCAATGTTTTTTACTCTCTAATATTGTAGGCTTGACGCAAAGGAAAGGTGGGAAAGGAAATCCAATATGTAGACTGAGGCCTGTGTTTGCTGGGGGAGAATATGGATGATAGCCTCTTCAGTCAAGACGGTGAGTCTGAAACTAACATATGGACCATCCGAAGCCAAATTTTCCACTGATATTAAGGGGAAAAAATGATCTGTAAAATATACAGAGACAATTTAATTGCTGAAATGTTTGAAAATCGGATGAAAGGGGCATGGGATATGTGACTGTGTACATATATAGCTGTCGTTAGGATCTCATTTTATTATGGATCTGACATTTTGTAAAGTTCGGAAATATTCACTTGTATTGATAACTGAATTACCATCTTGGAACTCGAGTCTCTTTTTTAAAACAGCAAACATTTAGAATAAAAATTCTCAATCATATTTAGCTTTCATGACGGTTAATTGAATCTCCGGATGAGCATGTAATAAAGCTGGACTCTTGGCACCACAATTGTGCAGGAAAGAATATGCTTTAAGTTTCAACAAAACCGTGTCAATCATATGAACAGGAGCCACTTCAGGTTTACGGCAAACATATGCTCATGTGCTATTTGAGTTGGCTGTTTCTTAATTATCATCAATCGGCGCTTCCTTCACTTGGTGAAGTACATTCTCCTTTTCTATACCATCCATGAACCCATCTTAGTTAATGATGTATTTATCATTATGGATTTTATGCATTATGAGTATGAATTTGAATGCATTTCAGATGAGCACCCTCCCTAACACATGCGTTCCAAGATTACCTTTTTGCCATCTTCAGAAGCAAACCTGATTCACAATCTGTTAAAACATTATTTGTGTCCATCAGCTTGTGATTTGAACATGAACATTGCCGAAGAAATTCCTGCAGTCTTAAATTGTGCATGATGAAACATGTTCATTTGAAATAGAAAACGCACTAGTGAATATTGGATTGTCCTTTTGATGTCTGACAGCCCGGATATTGCACCCACCAAAACACACGAGCTATATGTATTTTGACATGAAATCAAGAATTCACAATAGGTCCCTAAACTTTGTATCTTCATCAATTTCAGTCATCCAACTTCCAATTTTGGTCTTCTAATGTATTAGCATATTCAAGTTAGTCCCTCATAATTTTACTTCTTTAAATTTGGTCCCTTGTCCAATTTGCTATTTTTGTCAGAGTTTGGTCCCGGAGAATCAAACACGCAATTTTTTTCATCCGCAACTCTGAATTGCGATTTTTATTTTTTTGCATTGAATTTTAAATTCAGTTATTATTATTTTTTTCAGTGGTACATCATTTTCTCCATGTGAATCTTCGTTCCAAACTTTATGCATTAATATCCTCATACTTTGCTGGTAGGTTCACCGTTTTGCATCTTTAAACCTTTTATGCTCCAAAACTATTAAATTTTGCACCAATCATCTTTAAATACATATACACTATAGAGTTCCTCCCAATAAATCAATATTTTGCGAATTTAGAAGATTAGATAAATGTTTAAAATGCACTTATCAATAAAATCAATAAATTATATTTGTGGGATGATATTCTATTTATCATTATATTATTTGTTTACGATATGGACATTCGCGATAATTTCTCGTTAAAATTAAATTAATGACTTGAAGAAACAATGAGATATTACATGCAAAACATTAGCTATATGGGTGGTTTTTGGTGTCAAGTGAATAATCAATAAAGTAGATCCAATCCCTTAACTATTAAACGCTTTATAGAAAATTTAGACCCCTTTTAACAAAATTATGTTGGCTTAGGTTAGTTTTCCTTTGTCACGGTATTAGATTGTGCGTCTTTTCTAATACTCCTTCAGTTCTTCGAAGATAAGTTTACTTCCATTTTTCACACTATTAAGAAAACATAATTAATATAGTTAAAAATATAAATTCTGCCCTTACAATTGAAATAATGGTTCAAATAGAAGTATTTTATATTTTTTTTGACAACAAAATTCATTAAACAGAGGTATATTAAACTAAGAAATCAATTATACTCTCAACCAGGAAAGTCGTCTTTAATTTGGAGCTAATGAAAAATGAAAGAAAACATATCTTTATGAGACAAAATGAGTACCATTTTGTGAGATAATTGTAATTTAACAATTATTTGTAGTTCGATAAAAGGTCATACGTACTCGATACATGTACAAAAATTAATAATTAATGGTATCAAGATTTCTATTTTTTTCAATTAAAATAAGCAAGATATAAAAATTTCAATTTTCTACAAAAGATTTGAGTAACAACATAGTTTGGCAAAATATTTCGATAAATACTTTAAAACAAAAATATTTTAGTTTTGCCTAAACGCCGAATAACTGAGATTTTCATAAATAAAAATGAGGCGGGGAGAGAGAGAGAGAGGTGTCAACTTGATTTTTAAAAGGCTTGCAAGAGATGCAACTTTAACAAAACACCGGTTTAGTTACAACCAAATGGCTATGCAGAAAACTGAGAGCATTCAACAAACATCTTAAATAAAAATTAATTGCCGGTCAAAACTTCAAAAGTCGCATACTAAATGCAAAAATATAGTGATTTCAACTAATAAAGCACTGCAAGAAAGCTCAAAACACTAATCTTTTCAGGCCTCGGTGATCTGAAATTCGAAGACAACATCTTTCCCCGAAAGCTTTCTGTAGACTCCAGCAAAAGTCTCCAGCTTAGTTTCAGTGTCGTTCTTCGCTTTGGGATCCAAGAAAACCTGCCATGCGCAGATGAATATTACAACACATTTGCATAGGAGTGTTAGCTAAAGATAGAAATCAAAATAAAAGGAGAGAAAAATGTACTGGTTACCTTCATTATCTTTGATCCATCAAGTCTGTATCTGACACGCTTCCCAACAATTTCAGCGGGATAAACTATATCCTCAAGCATAGCCTCATGGACAGCTGTAAGGGTACGGGTACGAGGCCTCTGAACGGCAGAACCTTTCTTTGGTGGCCGCACTATCCTTCGGGTAGCAATAAGAACGACTTCCTGTTAAAAAAGCCACAAGTGAATAATGTGTGCAGAGAGCTTTTAAAACACTTGTCAAGCAAAAAGATTTCAATGCTTCAATAAATAATACAACTTGTGAAAAGAAAAATACAATCTCAATTATCTCAGTTTAAAGCAGTTCAGCTATCTCATATATATTGCAACCTTCTCTGCCTTCCTAATAAGAGCCAGAAGTGGGTTGACATAAGACAAATACTATCTCAATTTTCTCAGTTTAAAGCAGTTCTGCTATCTTATATATTGCCAACTGCTCCCCCTTCCTAATAAGAACCAGAGGTGGGTTGACAATTGCTCCTCAAAAGACACCGTTAAAGATCTTAAACCTTGACACAATGTAGTAAAAGGCTGACTCCTAAAAAGAAATCCTAAAGAAACTAATATGTGCAGCCTCCATCTCAGGCTGGACCCCAGAGCAAAGATATTTGAAGCAACTTCCCCTGCTATAAATATAGATCAGATTTATTGAAAGGTTACAAGATTAATTCCTAGAAAACCTAGTATGGAATTTATAAGATGGAAAACTGAGTAAAAAGTTATCACTACAGAGTAAAAAATTGCAGTTCACTGTTATACCCGGTGGGAATCATAAAAAATTTTAAGAACGAAGAAATAACCACCAAATCTTGTAAGCTGGTTTTTTATTATCAAAATTTTGCAGTACAAAATAATAGGGAACTCCATTACGAATCTTGGTAAGATAAATGTTCCAAATTCTAAACATAACATCATAGTATCAGTATTACCTTTCCACTGAACTTCTTCTCAAGCTCTCTCACTAGCCTAGGATGAATCTTGCGGAAAGCTTTCCTAAGGCGATAAGGAACATGGATCACTACGGCCTTCTTGTTTCCAGAAACATCAATTTGCCTGCAGAATATAAAATGTGAATATTATCAATGTTCTACAAAATTGTGATTAGGCAACGAGTACATGTTAATCAAGATAACTATTACATGGCAGAGTTGATGTAGAGATCTTTTAAATCACTCTTGATCTCCTGATTTGTGCTTTCCAAGTCGAACAGAGCCTACATAAACATCGAGAATTGAAATCATCACAAATTGCACACGTAGAAATTTAATGGCTAAATAACAGAGACGGATCCAGTAGCATCAATGGGGTAATGACCTGAGCAACATTCTCCTCAAACTCGGTGGGCTCAGCATCCTTGTCCTTGTGAATCTTTTGCAATGCAGTGTACATCTTGAAAGATCTGATTTGTAAACAAAGGACATGAATTGGCAAATAGAGCCCTAAGTTCTTCTGATATATTTTAACAGATTAAAGTAATCAAATTACATGAGCATACAAGGAAACATAAAACATCATCCCATATACATTTTTTTGATTATTTTTCTCAAAAACAGCTTCGATTTTAATTTTATTTACAACTGGTTATCAAAAACCAAAATGTGTTTGTAACTAAATTGCTTGTTCTAATCAGATGATGGTTAAAAAGAATGTCCACTTTCATCAAATTTAAAGGCTTTAACTCAAAAATTAGGTTAGACTCCCATGTTGCCTGTAGAAAATGACTACATTCAGGCACTATTTTAGTCAAAATTTATAAATTACTCCTACAAAATCCTTGATAATAAGAATCTGTTTGTTTCGAATTAAAATCAGATTTTAATTTAAGTCAAAGTCAAACAATCAATATTAACCACATCTTTCATGGTACGCACGGCTTTTTAACCACACATTTCAAAAACTTCCATCACAATCTACTAAAAATCTAATTTTAATCCCCACCGAACACCCGCTAACTTGTGAGCATAAGAAAAAAGTTTGCAGGCAAAACTAATCTTTTGAGACCCATTTTCCCATATTAAATAATCACAAAGAAAAGCTATTTATCATTTGCAACAAACATCAAAGAATCCATAAGAAGACCTTAATCGCCATTAATTTCTTTTCAAAGAATTACAGCCTTATTTCCTTGAATTCCATACCCACTACCTAATGAAACTGTTAACTTTTGAAGGTAACGACAGAGCATACAAATTGTTCCTCGAAGAACAGCAAAAAGTACAACACTGCCACCAAAAATATTCCAATACAATTGAGCTCGGCCAAAAAATAAAGAAAATTGATTCAAAGGCCATATATAGAAGAAAAAAAGTCTTAACAAAAACCATACATGATATTTAACTAGATTTTAAGAGATTTAAAAGAATCTAAAAAGAACGCAGATGAAAGCAATGGATTAAATTGAAATTAATTAAATGCTTACAGGATAAAAGCTTACTAAATTAATCGAAAACAAGAAAAAAGAGAGGAGTCAGGTAAAAAGCTTTCTAAATTAGAATTGATTGAATGTTAAGAGCTTGACGAGAAACTAATTAGAATCCAGATGAAAATAACAGTAAATAATTAAAACCATTTAATTGAAAAGTGTACCTCAATAGAGCGATTAAAGGGCTAGAATGTATTCCAGGTAAACCCTAGCTTCAGCTCTGTGAGAAAATCTAAGAGACGGCCCTGCGCATACGAGGTTTAAAAGGTGGGAGAAGAATGAGA
This sequence comes from Fraxinus quadrangulata, assembly GCA_903798255.1. Taxonomy (NCBI): domain Eukaryota; kingdom Viridiplantae; phylum Streptophyta; class Magnoliopsida; order Lamiales; family Oleaceae; genus Fraxinus; species Fraxinus quadrangulata. The sequence goes on along the minus strand of CAIGRB010088174.1, from coordinate 9,304 downwards.
ACCCTAATTTCATCAACGGCTAAGATACAAAGATGGTTTGTTAAAGAATATCTGGACCGTCTAAGTATAAAGGACGAACCCGGCCCGAAGTCCCTGCGCTGTGGCTTAGACATGCAAACCGGTCACTAGCCAGCCATTCGATAGGAGGTGACATCTAGCACTGACCGAGCACACCACTTGAGCCCAACACTTTGTAATAATTTTTCCTTTTAATTCTTTAAGTTGTCTCATCTCCAATGGGTGTTTGATTACATTTATTTTTTATGAAAAATATTCATTTTTTATCCAAATTTTTACTTTAAAGTATTTGATTGCTATTTTTTTCTATGAAAAATATTTTTCAACTTTTAAAAATATGTTTAATTTTCATTTTTTTAAAAAAATTGATATTTATAGTGTTACATGTGAAATAATAACAATTGAATGGGAGGACACATAACTTCATCTCCTCTACCTAAGCACCATATCTTAGGTATCAATTTTAATTTCACTAGTCTATGGCACATTAAATGTCCTAAAAATGAGGCAGTCACCTCATAACATATGCTGACAAGATTGACCATTTTACTTATTACAACAATATAATCAATCGTTCTAAAATGATTTCATAAATTCAAGATTTTCAAACATGGATCGTCACCGACCTTAGTTGAGCATCGTGTTCTACTTTGTTGGATATCGATACTTCGACAAAGAAGTTTCTTTTGATCCTCAAATTTGTCTTTAGCATAGGGGATTCGGAAGGGGTTAGCTTTATGAATTGCTTGGGTATGAGTGAGCTTCGGTAGGTCGGATTGTAGATCCTACTCCACGTTGGATGCCACGGCAGAAGGTACTTTGGTGGGTCGATTGAGCCACGGGAGAGCCTAGGTGGGGAAGTATAACAATATGTTTTTTTTTTCAATTACTCGAATTGATTATAGTAATTCACCTCAATATGAAACTACGTCTTCATTCGTCGTTTTAGTAATTCACTATAGTAAAAAAATAAGTTTACTAAGAAAAGTCGCACACCCAATTTTTTTTAACATCTCTCTTTTTTAACGATTAATACAAATTTTGTAAAACAAAAGCAAATTTTTTAACGATTAATACAAATTTTTTAACGATTAATATGTTCCTGGTAGGTTTGTAAAACAGCATCTCAACTCTACTTCACCGCCTTATGGAACGTGTGTGTCTTCCAAATTTTTGTGAGGTATGACGACTTTCCCTTATCTTTGATTGTTAACATGGCTGACGAGGGCCATTCAAATTTGTCTCATCCAGCTTTCTTTAAGTTATCTGGACATTCAGATTTTCGAACGTTGAATAGGTTTTGTGGCAGGAGAAGATCCACGTGTAAAAGCTAACAAATAAGAACAGAAAAAAGGGAAAAAAAAATTAAAGGTCGAATAGTCCTACCCATTATGTTTTTCAAAGTGAGTATAAAAAAGAGTAATTTTCTAAAATCAAAATCAAAATCAAACCAGTCCTGTTTGGCGGAAATTAAATCATATTTTTAGATTTTAATAAGAGTTGATTAATTATATGATCGAAAAATTATGAATTTCGTGAAATATCTGTTTAAAAATTAACGATTGATTTTGAATTTGATAAAAATCTAAATTTTAATCGATGGCTCTAATTGATGAGGAAGAAGTCAAAATTTCAATCATGATAGAGTGAACATTCAAATGTTCCGGTAGGAAAAAGAATGACATGACCTCTGGACTTGCAAGTTGCAACATTAATAATTGGCTTTTTCGTGAAAAGAATTATTCTCGTTGATTTAAAATCTAGTTACGTCTGCTATGTAGAATAGATTCATCCCCCGTTGAACAATCATTATTCGAGGAAAAAAGATTTTTGTATAGTGATTTTTCAAAAAATATGTGGTTAAAAAATTAAAAAAAATTAAATTTACGTGTAAAATATTTTATTATGTGATGTGTGATTAAAAATGAGTGTGTAGAATTTTTTTTTTTAAATAATGATTGTTAAAGAGGGGCTTGAGCCTCGATTTGACTGAGTATCTTATTCTTAGTCATGGTCGGTTTTGCTAAAAATAATATTGTTAGTAGATTTTGATAAAAATTGACGAAATATATTATTGAAAAATAGATAAAAATTGTAAATTTTATAAATTTGTGGTTAAAAATAAATTTGAAAAAAAAAAAATTGAGGTCAGAGAGGTGCTTTGAATCATCATGAACATCAATTCTTTGATGCGCTTGACTTCCCCCTTCACTGCCAATCCCTTTCAACTTTTGAAGTTCTCCGTGTAGTTTCCAACATATCTCCCTTGCAATGGTTCGTGAAAATAATTGCACCACATCTTGTCTTTTGTCTAGGTTTTTTATTATAGCAACCTTTGCATCATCGAAGCTGAATTCTCAACGATAGGCTTCTCCAACATTACCAATCGCTTGGTAGCTTCTTTCGAACTACTTAGAAAACTTCATTCAACGACAAATTCTTCATTGTCTAAAATTCTGCCCCGAATCTGATCAAAATCGCATATTTGTTCCCCCCTTAAGTTCCTTGTTCAACGTTGTAGTGTCTTTAGTACATAACTATGCTCCACAACTTAACATGGGTTTGTAAAACAACATCTCGAATCTCCACTAAATTCCCAATTTCTGCGAGGTACGACAATTTTCCCGTCTTTGATTGTTAACATGGCTGACTCTTTCTTGAAGTAATCTGCGAATTCAGATATTCGAATGTTGAAATAGGTTTGGTGGCAGGAGAAGGACAGAAAAATGAAATAGTCCTAGCTATGGAGACCATGGCTAGGAGTGCACAAGATATTTTCATCACTTTTTTTTATCCGACTAAATTACTGTGAATGAATAAACATATTTTGTTCGTCGGTTTGGAGGAAACGAAGAACGACAACGATGGTGGCGGCAGCTACGACTTGTGGTGTTGGCCTGATTGCACGTTGAGCGGTCATGGCCGACAAATGAATTATTTTAACTGAAATTAAGTGCATAAACTTTTTCAACAGAAAATTAACCTTTAACCGTTGAAAATGCGATTTGAAATGAGTATAAAAAAAGTAATTTTTTAAATATCAAATCAAACTAATATATAAATAAGAAGTCGAATTTTCAATCATGCAAGAGACAACATTCAAATGTTCCAGTACTAAAAGGAATCCAAAGAGTGATAAGCCTTCTGGACTTGGAACATGGAAATTAAAGTCAGGTTTATTAGATAAAAATTAATAAAATGTGTGATTGAAAGTCATAGATACTATGATTAAGCTCTTGATTTGAGCTCCATTTTGAAAGAAAAAATATATTTTTGAATAGTAATTTATGAAGATTAAGTGGTTAATTTTTTTTTTAAAACATACGATTTACTTGTAATATTACTTTATTACAACAAGTCAAAAAAAATGAATTTTAAACAAAATGGGCTCCAACAACCTCAAAATTTGTACCAAACGTCAGCTAAATTGGCTTCTGGAGAAAAGTTTGAACTGTCACACATCGACACGCGGCTGAGTAAGCTGATTGACCGACATGACAATTCACAGACACAAAACCACTGGACAAAACTCATATGAAACTATGATGATCCAATGCTTATTTGACAAAAAAAATATTTTCAACTCAAAGTAGCCCAACAATCTTTTTCTATTTCCTCTTCTGATCCCTCACTTTGCCTCTCTATAAACAGCAAATATAAAATCCATGGAAGAAGTTTGGGATGACATTAATCTTTCTTCTCTTCGTTACGAGGGGGATACAAACAAAACCAGCTTCAGAGGAGCTATTTTTCAAGATTTCTTGGCTCGACCATTGGACAAAGACCCTCCAACTTCGGCTGTTTCATCCAGCTTCGGCTCTACGCCGCCACCTCCGCCCACCCTTCTCACTTTGAATTCTAGTCCTGATCAGTTGAACTTCTTTGGAAACTCGGATTCTCGTCACCTAAACTCAAGTTTGCAGCCTCAGCCCAATTCACGGACCTGTTCTGAGAATGCTATGTCTTCACAAGGATTGTTGGGTGCTAATGGGAATAAGAGATTTGCAGAGTCCGACAACAATTCTAGAGAGCGACGGTATAAGCGAATGATGAAGAATCGAGAGTCAGCTGTTCGTTCAAGGGCTCGCAAGCAGGAAAGTATCTAACAAGATTTTAACTTTTTTTTTTTTTCCTCGTTTCCTTTGTCATATTTGTGTAATATTTATACAGGCTTATACTAATGAGTTGGAGCTAGAAGTAGCCAATTTGATGGAAGAAAATGCTAGGCTCTTGAAACAGCAACAACAGGTGTCATTCCTCACCATGACTTTTATGGCATGCTTGAAAAGTAGATTGTTAAAAATAAGCTAAAACCTAATTTACACTTAACATTCACTTGAGAAATGCCAATTGTACGTGCTGGTCTAACACATGGGGTTACAAAATGCTGAGCTGGCAAGATTTCTTACCATTTTGGACGGAAAAAATGTTAAACGGGTGAATGAAATGTTACCAACTCAGCACTCGTAACCCGCTCTTAAAAAAATCTGTACAATTAGCATTTTTCTTCAATGTTTTGTTTATTTATTGAACTAGAAGATTTGCTCTTTCTTCAGAAGAGAGAGAGAGACTGACAGTGTAGCTTACTTGTGATTACAGTCCTATCTAGCTGCAGTTGCTCAACGTCCTAAGAAGCCCACTCTCAGGAGGACATCAACTGCTCCATTTTAACCCAAAGTCTCAACTTTCTCACTGGTTTTGTTCTCAAAGTGGAGGTTTTTTTGAGTGCGGTTTATATATTTTAATGCTTTTGATATGAGGGTGAACCAATCGAATATCAAACCCAACAAATGCAAGGATAGAGTTGTATTCAAAGTACCGAGTAACTCTAGTTCCTTTACTTGCTAGCCGAATTGTTATAACTTGATTAGGATGACTACTAGCTCTATATTATGAAGTTCAAATGCATTTCTTATATTATTTAAACTAAACAAATTAAATGAAAAATGCTTGAAATGGCCAATCCAATTCGGCTTGAGTTGAAGTTTGATAATATTGCTGAGGTGAAGACTGATGCAGAAGCAGGGAGCTAGAATGTATTTTATAGTTGTATTTCTTGCTATATTAATTTACATTGACTATGATACAATATATATACCCACTTTGGAGTGGTGAGCAAGCAAGAAAATAATCAAATTACATGTGCAATACACCTAAGAATAAAATACAGTTATAACTAACTAATATAGCACCACATGTGCACATTAGCAACTGGTGAATTCTCCCATTCAACACGTGAACTTAAGTGCAACCACAGAGGCGTGATAAATAGATTTTAACATCCTCCCTCAAGCTGGAGTTTATTCTTTAACTCCAAGTTTGTCTTTAAGAAAAAGAAATCTGGTTTGTGAAAGGGGGCTTGGTTAGCAAATCTGCAATTTGATCCGATGATGGAACATAATGAATTTTCACCATTCCTTCGAGAGCCTTGTCCTTGACAAAATGTATATCCAACTCAATATGCTTAGTTCGGACAGGGAAAGTAAACTGGATTTGAAGCTAAAGCACTGAGATTATCATACCAAATCACATGAGGTGAAGCTAGAGTGTAACTTGATTTCTTTAAGCAATGATTCAATCCAAGTTATCTCGGTAGCTGTTTGTGCTAAGACTCCATACTCTGATTCAGTGCTGGACCTAGCCACAATGTGTTGTTTCTTTGAATACCAAACCACCAATGTATCTTCTAAGTATACACAATAATCAGTTGTTGACCTTCTATCATGAGGGCATAATGCCTAGTCTGCATTAGCAAAACCAATGATGCACATTTCGTTACTCCTTTGAATCCATAATCCTTGATTAATAGACCCTTTCAGATATTTAAAGATTTTTTTTAACTGCTTCCCAATGGACATCTGAAGGTGTTTGCAAAAATTGACTCATCTTATTCACAACAAAAGTTATGTCAGGCGGTGCGCGCGCTAAGTATTGTAGTCCACCAATTGCCTGTACAGAGAAGGATCTGCCATCTTTTCACCTTCACTTCTAGAGATATTCTTGCTTACTGTCATAGGCATTGCACAAGGTTTGAGATGCTCAAAATTGAACATTTTCAACAGGTCCTTTGTATACTTGATCTGAGTGAGATGCAGACCTTATTCACCTCTTCTTACCTCAATTCCCAAAAACTGATGTAGCTCACTCATATCTTTCAATGCAAATTATGCATTCAAATTATCAATAAAGTCTTGCAGCACCTTCTGATCATTGCATGTAATCACTATATCATCAACATATTTTAAGGCAAAGATTACTTGTTTCTGATTCATGTAAAGGAATAAGGAACTATCTGCTTTTGATTTTGAAAACTTCCAATCCAGAAGTCTTCTTCATTTTTCATATCATGTTCTAGGTGTTTATTTGAGTCCATAAAGAGCCCTTTTAGTTTGCAAACAAGGGTGGGATTTGCTTTATCAACAAAACCTTCTAGCTGCCTCATATAAACTTCTTCATCTAGTTTTCCATTCAAGAAGGCATTGTTAATGTCAACTTATCTGATACTCTAGCCTTTTGAGATTGCAAAAGCAAGAACTATCCTCAGAGTGGAAGCCTTTATAACTAGGCTGAATGTTTCATTGTAATTAACTCCTGATGTCTGCAAGCCCTTAAGCAACAAGTCTTACTTTGTGCTTCAATATCTCGTTTTAGTCTGAAAGCCCATTTGTTTCCTATCACCTTTTGACTGATCAGAGGTGGTACTAGTTCCCAAGTTTTATTTCTTATAAATGCCTTGTGTTCATCCTTCATTGCTTCTCTCCAATCTTTATTTGCCAGAGCCTCAGGTACATTTTTAGGTTCTAGTCCACTTTGTTCCATGATGTACTCTTTGCACTGAGTTGAGTAAGATAGGGCGAAGCCAAAGCGCAACAAGCGAGAAAATTTCTTTCTACTTTTGGTTTAAATATACCGACTTTACATCTGGTAATCATAGAATGCTCTACAATCTGATTCCCCTGTTCTGCCACACTCAAATTCAGTTCATCATTTGCTTCGGTTTGCTCTATCTGAGCATTTGCAGTTCCTTCTTGACTTTCCATTTGGGTGCCTTCAATATTTGTCTCTGTGTTTTCATTCTCATTTTCCTTAGATATCAAGTTTTCGGCCATTTATGTTTGATCAAACCCAAAAGGTGGTGTTGTTGGAGTTGCATCAGAATAAGCTTCATCAGTTGAGCAAGTTGGGCTACTATTTGGAAGGTAGATAATGAATAATGGTTTCATACTTCTGTGAATCGTCTCGTTTATTTAGAAAACTAGACTGGAATGGAAACTCATTTTCTTTGAAGACTACATGCCTAGATATATATACACTTTGTGTTGGACTGAGACATTTGTAACCTTTATGAGAGATACTGAAGCCAAGAAACACACACTTTGTGGAATGAAATCTGAACTTATGTTCTTGATATGGTCTGAGACAAGGAAAGCAAGCACAACCAAAGATTTTGAGTGACTTGTATTCAACCTTTTCATTGTTTAGAATTTGACAAGGTACTTTCATTTTGAAAACATGTGTAGGTAGTTTGTTAATAAGGTAAGTGGTTGTATGAAAGGATTCATACCAATAAAGTGAAGACATACTTGCTTGAGCAAGAAGAGCTAAACATGTTTTTGTTATGTGTATGTTTTCTCCCAGCTCTACCATTTTGGATTGAGGTACGAGGACAAGAGAGACGCATATCAATACCAGACTTTAGAGTTAAATCAGTGAATACTTTAAATTCACCTCCCCAATTAGACTAGAGTGCTTTGATTTTCCTATCAAATTTATTTTCAACTAGGTTTTTGAATTGAATGAACAAGTTTACTGCTTTGGATTTATTTTTCACGAGACAGAACCATGTATACCTATTATAGTCGTCGATGAAGAGAATGTAATATCTGAAACTAGAAATAGAATTTATAGGTGCAGGACCTTAGACATCTGTGTGAATTAAATCAAGAGGAGCTAATGCACGTGAAACAGATAATTTGAATGGCAAGGAGTGTGATATACCAAGTTGGTAAGCATCACAAAACCGAATGATTTCATTAGCACTGAATTTTTCATCACAAAATTTAAGTACTTGTGACATTACAGAGGTTATGGAATGTCCAAGTCTCATATGCCATTGTTTCAACCTAGGCTCATACTCAGTAGTAGTTTTAGACACTTTAGACTTAACAACAAATGTTGAGGGGTTCAACTTATTTGGATAGACCGACTATTGATTGAAAAGATTTTTGGCTTGATCTGGATGCTCAACTTGATATAGCCCATTCTCAAGCTTTCCTTCCAACACCACCTCTTTCATTTGCTTATCTTTAACAAAACAAAAATCAGAGTGAATTTTCATAAATACACCATTATCAGATGTTAATTGAGAGACACTTATCAAGTTTTTCTTAATTGATGGTACTAGCAGTACATTATTAAGAACCAGTGATTTGTCATTCAGTGTCTTCAGACGATTTGTACCAATATGAGAAATATGGAGTTTGTTACCATTACCAACAAGTCTTTCCTTACCACCATACTCATGTGCCTCAGGCAGGTTCTTCTCAAGAGTGACATGGTTACTGGCTCCTGAGTCTGCAAACCAAGCAGGATCTGATACAGTATTTTATGAAACTATAAGAGCTGCTGGTCTTGAGGAATTGTTCTGGTAGTGCTGTTCAGGCCTTGTACCCATATACCTTTCATCATAACGATTGTAACACGTTTCTACTAAATGATTGCTCAAACCACAGATTTGGCATGATCATTTTTTCTTAGTTTGTCTGCTAATTCTACATCTGCTTCTTCCACCTCTATTATAGTAGCTTCTTCCTCCATAGTTGGATCTACCTTCTCTGTTGATATTTGATATGTACAAGAAATTTGTTGAGGTATGACTCAAGTTAATTGAGGCTAGGTTGTTTTTCACAGCATTAAGATGCTCAATTCGACTCTCAAAAGTCATCAGTATAGATTGCAACTCAGGCCAAGAGATGGACTCTCTGCTATTGATTTGAACCACTATAGGAGTGTACTCTTCATCTAGTCCAGCTAGCACTTTTGTAACAAGAACATTGTGACGGATGCTTTTTCCTGCAATTTCGAGATTATCTAGTTGCTTAATTGTGTTTTAAGTACAGATAAATATTCATTGAACCTTTTCTTGTCATTTGAAGTTCACTAATAATGAAAATTTATTCATTACCCCAAAGCTTTCCTAAACAGCATTCCAGAGGTTGCAAGAATTTGTAGATCTCATCACTCTCATGGCTATCTCAGCAGTCATTGATGAATAGAGCCAACCCAT
>CAIGRB010088173.1:21459-35148 GCA_903798255.1 Fraxinus quadrangulata | reverse complement strand
TTCTTTGTTGGGCAACAAGTTCTTCTCTATAATTCTCGACTCCGATTGTTCCTTGGAAAGCTCTGCTCAAGATGGTCGGGTCCTTTCAACATTGCTAAAATTTTCCCACATGGAGCGGTTGAACTTCATCACTAAGAAAATGGGAACTTCAAGGTTAACGGGCAAGGGTTGAAACCATACTTTGGAGACGATTTTTCGAAGGAGAAGTCATCCATTCCTCTTGCCAATTCGGAGTGAAGTAGCCTTATAGTCGAGCTAAGGACTATAGACCAGCGCTTGTTGGGAGACAACCCAACCTTCTTACCCTTATAACGTTTTGTTATTATTTGAAATTAATACTCTTGTTATTGTATTTTTGAACTAATATCATCATTTTGTAGGTCATAATTTTTGAACTTCCAGTCGCCCATAGATCTCAACAAATCTAGAGTACACCATATACAAGGTCATGAGTCAAGAATTCATTGCAAACATCCTTCAACGAACATTCAATCAGGGAAGTGTCGTTAACCCTCTTTCTTTACTTTATATTGTTCATGTACACATTGCGGACAATGTGTGATTTAAGTTTGGGGGTTATTGTACTTGAATTGGTAATTTTGTGTTGACATGTTAGATAGCCTTGCCGGCTTAGGATTGCTTGATGTGTAAAATTGTTATTGACTCATGAGCTATGCTAACCAAATATATGCTATTTGTGCCTAAATAATTTTTAAAAAAATTGCTTGTCCATGTAAGATCCTAAGTCCCTCTGAGCACAATTGTCATGATTAATTGTTATTTAGATGTGGAAATTTTTGAATTTATGGAGAGATTTTTGAATTGGTAAGAACTATGTTGTAAGTTGCTTGAAAAATTGTATTTAACTTATATTCTCTTCTCTTTCACTTTACCATATTGTAAGACAAGTTTGGGGGTGGTCGAGCCGATGAATGATATTATCTAGAAGTGTCTTGATTCCATACGTGTTGAAAAATTTTGTGTAGAGTATCTTTTACCAAGTATAAGTTAGGTAATGACCATATGTTAGGGATCTAAGCCCCATTTATTTTGTAAAAAGGGACATTGCACTTGTTGATTCGTGTCTCACTTCGTAGCCTTTTTTACTCGAGTTATTAAGTTCATTGGGGTATCTCAAAACCCGGTACCCTTTGGTCTAAACAACCGAGGAGCTATCGACCTAAAGCTCGCTACAAGGCTCAAGAAGAAAGGTTAAAGAAATGAGGTAAAAACATGAGATTTGACTAAAAAAATTCTTATTGTGCAATTGTATTTGATATTTGGGCTTAGATAACTAGTGGGTTTGAATTGCTTAGTATAAGCTTGAATGTGGTAGCGCTCATTAGTGGAGAATCATCACATGACTAGATGTTGAGATTGCCGGTTAGACCCAACCGAACTAGAGCGGAAAAATAAAAGAGAGAAGTGAATACCACCTTTAGTTTTACATTTGGATAAAGAATGAAAAATTGCTATATTGTGGAGTGAAATTCACGAGTGGGAAATGAAATATTTGACCACAAAGGGTCGGGCTGCATCTAATTTGAAATTTTTTCCGTCTTGATTATTGTTTCCTAATTTAGATGATGACTATATGTGACTATTCACACACAACACAATCAAACATTGGACAAGCTCATATTGTTATTGGTAGCATTATTCGGAAGCATATGTGTGAATTGATAACACAATTTTACACTAATGAGTTTATTGACGGGCTATCTAATGTTGTTGGTTCTTTACATGTATTGCATGATTGTGTTAGGAGTAATTTTGCTCAAGACGAGCAAGAGATTAAGTTTGGGGGTATTTGATAAGTGTGTTTTTATACACTTATTAAGCATTTTTCACGATCTAATTATTGAAGAAATTGAGTGGATTCCTATTCATAATTGTGTAATTATGGTGTTTGTAGGCTAAAATTCCAAGTTAGTGGATAAATGAGCTAAAGAAAGGAAAAAATAAGGACCAATAGTGCACAAAAACATGACTTTGGAGACCAAGATGCACAAGTGCCAAAATTTGAGGACTTCAGCTGCAATATTCATTAAGTTTTGAATTAAAACCCCAAAATTGGGTCTTCTGCTGGGACTTCTCCTCTCTGCCCCCCGCTGGTTTCTCTCTTTCCTTCATTTTTCAATTTCTTTTCCTTTTTCTTTGGTTTTATTTGATATTTTGGAGATTAAAGGAGATACATCAAGGACTTTGACAAGGAATTGAAGAAATCAAGTTCTAGCTCTACAAAAGGGTTTTATCTTTAAACTTTGATTTTTCTCAATTGTTTTGTCAAATTTGTAATGTATTGGTATCAAGATTCTCCTTTTTTTTATCCCATGTATAAAATGACCTAAGTTTATTGTGTAGGAATTTATGATGTAGCTTAACTTAAATTTTACTAATATCTATATATTTATTTATTGATGTTTACATTACCATTATCTTTGTGTATTAATTATTGTGTTGTATTTTCCTCATTTATTTGGCCAATAGATGAATGGATTAGGTGGTTATTGCAATTATTGAGAAATTGTTGTGCTTTCTAGACCTAAATAATTAATGCCCTAGGTTGTTTTAGGTGATACATATATACTCCTAACCCTAGGTGACCATTTGAGTTATTTTCACCACTGTTTAATGCAATTGGTTAGGTTTTTATCAACATAGAGATATTGTGGATAAACTTAATCGATTAGAGTTAATTTCACTCGAGAAAGATAATTAACTAAAATTGGAGAATCGAGTCTAACATTTTATTTTGATGATTTGCATTTTTGCGTTATTGTTGAGATATTAATGAAACGAAGGCTAAGCGAAGTCATAAATTCCAACTCATTTCAAATCTAAAAAGTCCTACCACTTTCGCAATTTTTAGTTTAAATTTAATCATTTTCTTTTCAATTCTAATTTCATAGAGTTTAATTGTGTGTCTTTTTCGTTAAATTGAATCAATTCTCTTGTAATTGGAAGAAACACTATTCGAGGGATCGACTCGGATGCAAAACGTCCATTCTACTACTTGATCGTGACCCCATGCACTTGCTGTGTATATTTTTAGCAAACAAGTTTTTGGCATCGTTATCGAGGATTGTTTTAATCTGATTACTAGTTTAGTTGTTATTCATTTTAACGATTTTCATTTTTGTTTTATTTTACGCATTTAGTTTCTATTGTGAGGTTGACTTCTAAATTGTTATTTTCCTAAGTCTTTGATTGTGTATGAATCGATCACGAAGTCTCAATCTTGTCGAATTTGATCTGGAAATTGAAGAGACTTTTCGAAGAAGGTTAAGGGAACAACAAGAAGTGAGAAGGCAATAGCTTGAGATGGAATGACAAGGAGGTAACGTTGACCCTAATGTTCAACCCGAACATGTTCTTAGGGATGACGTTCCTCCGGGCTTCATTAATCAAGCGGGTAGGATCCAAAATCATGTGGTAAATGAGGAAGACATGTTGTTNTAGCTCTTTCTATGACAGGAAGAGTACCTGGTGCATTGCCAAGCAACACAGAAATAAATCCGAGGGAGCATGTTCAAGCCATTTCTATACGAAGTTGAGTTCAGCTACCTGAGATACATGTCAAAAGACTAGCTGCAAATAAAGAACAAGTGAAATCTTCTAAAGAAGATAATGAGAAGCAGGTTGATAACACCAAGAAGATATCGGTAAGAGAAAGTCCAAAAAAATCACAACAAGTGTCAATTCGGCGAACCTTTATGAGCCACCCATTCCATTCCCACAACGGTTGAGGAAGCACAAGATGGAGCAGCAATACAAGAAATTCCTCGAAATCTTCACGAAACTCCACATAAATATCCTATTTGCGGAAGCACTGTTCAAAATGTCTGGCTATGCTAAATTCTTGAAAGACATTATATCCAAGAAACGAAAGCTAGAGGACCATGAGACAGTGATGCCAACAGAGGAGTGTGGTGCCATAATTCAGAAAAAGCTCCCACCAAAACTAAAAGACCCAGGGAGTTTTACTATACCTTGCACTATTGGTGAATGCTACTTTAATAAAGCTCTTTGTGATATTGGTGCAAGGATTAATCTAATGCCTCTATCTGTTTTCAGGAAACTCGGACTAGGCGAAGCCAAAGCAACCACGGTGATACTGCAATTAGCAGATCGATCATTGGCACATCTGAGGGGGATAGTTGAAAACGTGCTAATCAAGGTGGACAAATTCATTTTCCCAGCTGATTTTCTCATTCTGGATATGGAGGAAGACAAGAATATCCCACTTATCTTGGGTAGGCCATTTCTAGCTACCAGCAAAGCTCTAATAAATGTTCGGAAGGGGCGGTCAAGTTTGAGATTTGGCGAGGAACAAATCACTTTCAACGTTTTCAATGCTATGGACTATCATGTCGAGCCAGATAGTTGCTATCAAATTGATATGATAAAGGAAGTGGTGTAGGATAAAATTGTGTTTCAAAACTCTTCAAACACTACTGATGACCATAATGTGTATTTTCAACCCAAATAAAATCATGAGAAGAAGAAGTCTATATTGTTGAATTCGAGGCAGTTGATGAGGGAAAAACAGATAGCACAGACAAAGATAAGGCTAAAGTTTGGAGGAACACTTCAGTAAGAAAGAAAATGTCATTGAAGAAGCTAATCAGGACCTCAAAGGCTATATTCAACGTACATTAACATACTAACACGCTACAGTCGAGTTATAGACTATAAACTAGCACTGGATGGGAGGCAACTCATCGTTTATACCATTTTATTCATTTTGCCTTATGCATTCAATTGGTAATTTCTTCTTCAAGTTTTTTTATAATTTTTAATAAGATTACTTTTTCATCGTCTCTACAGATAATAAAAGAGTTTATGCATGGCCCACATTTCTTTTTCCTCCACCATCTTCACCTTCGCATCTCCATCGATCAGGGGAGTATTCCTCACCTTTTGTTCTTTATCTTCTTTAAATTTGTCCTTAACTTTATGCGTTGCTAAGTTTGAATTTTATTATTCTTTAAACATTGAGGACAATGTTCTGTATAAGTTTGGGGTGGGAATATGTCATTTATTATGTTACTGCAGTTTTTGTTTTTGTGTGATTGTATGAAAAAAAAATATATAAATAAATAATTTAGTTTTCCGTTTTGCTGAGTTATTTTTAGTTTTACGCATTTAAAGTAATAGTTTGGGATTTTGTGTGCTTGTGTGAGTTTGACAATTCTGCTGACCATGATATTTAATGTTGGACTATGTACGGACTGTGAATGATGAAAACAGTGCATACTTAGATTGATCAATACATGTTAATGTGGAACTTGATTTACTTAGTGCACGACACTCATGCTTGCATATTGGGCTAATGATTTGACTCAGTGCTTAGAAATAATTGAACATACAGAATAAACCTGGAAAACCTCTTTTGTTGCTAAACCATGACCAATTTTTAGAATAGTTTAGATCTGATTGAACTGTTGCAAGGGAGCACTGATACGAGTAGGGGTTCCGTGCATGATATTATGTGTGAATTTTCTAAAATCAATGAGATGAAAACAAAGTGAAAGTTTCAAGTTATGGTATAGTGTTAGAAACTGGGTGTCTAAAAAGAAAAGGGACATTACACTAATCATTGAATAAACAAGGACATCTGTTCGAGCATGTATAACTCGAGTGATTAAACCTACAAGGGTTTAAAACCTGGTGCCCTAATGTCATCTGACTTGAGAGTTATCGGCCTAAAACTCGTTACATGGGTTATATAAAAAGCAAAGGAAATATGTTATATAAAAGAAAAAATGGTATCTATCTATTGATGAATTACATACGTATTTTTGTGTATGAAATGTATTGATTAGCCCCAGACACTCGGTTGATAAAACTATATCTCTAATGCGAGGTAACTAGCTCAGTTTAATCTCAAGGGTTGAAGAAATCAAAAATAGGAGAACCTCTACTTATTGAAGTGTGAACATATGACAGTGTGATACATCAAAACTATGAGAGGAGAAAGAATAGTTATAATTGAGTTCAACCTTAAAACACACCCCGAGATATTTAAGTGAAAAGAATAAGTTTGGGGGTTGTGTACCTCCTGAGCGATGAAAGTGAAATTCTGACTACATTAGGTCGGGTATGAACCAGTCATGATCCTAATATGTTGGTATAAGTTTTCACACACACAAGTCGAGTTATGTATGTAACATGTGGAGATTGATATAATTTCGCACGGCTGTAGTTGTTCATATTGTTTCTTACTAAGTTCTAATCCTGAGATACGGCAAATTGTTAAAATATGTGTTACTTTGAATTAAGTTATGACTTTGTTTGAGGACAAACAATGATTCAAGTTTGGGGGAGTTGATAATGGTACTTTTAACACGTTTATTTAGGTTCATAAACATGGATAATTGTTGATAAATGTGTGAAATATAATTTAATTCATGTAATTCATGTTTGCCGGACAATAACATTGATCTTGATGGAAATTGGAAGAAAAATGGAGAAAACGGACCAAAAAGGAAGGAAAACCAAAGTTCAGGGATTGAAATGCAATTAGCTAAAATATAATCCGGAGGAGATATCAAAGATGTAAAGAGAGAAAAATCTAATTGGGCATTGAGATGACACGTTGGAAGAAAAAGGATTTGGAAAAGAGGAAGAGAAAGACAGAATAAAGATCAAGGACTAAATTGCCACATCCTGGAAGTTTTTAATACTATGCGGTCGTATAGGGACCTTCATTGAATTTCAGGGACCAAAACAATCCTTCTATGTAACCGCATAAAAGTGTACTATGCGATCGCGTAGTACAAAATTTGGGCGAAAAATCTGGTTTTCTATTTTGAATCAACCACCTATGGTAATGAATTTAGGTCAAGTATAAAAGCAAAGGAAGAATGTCCAGAACGAAGGGGGACGCATTCTTAGAGAGAAAAATATCATTCAAGAGTAAGGAAGAATGTTAGAACAAGGGATTTTATTGAAAATTCAAGATTTCAACTCTAATTTCTAGTTTTTGGGTGATGTCTTCTCTTTATTATTTTTATTGTTCTTTTATTTTATCCATGTTAGGCTAGACTTTTTATGTACTAGGTGAATGATGAACTTCACAATGTGATCTTTTAATTCTCTAATTTTACAATTTGATAGTCAAACACAATTGATGGATGTTGAATGATTTATATACGGTTAAATGCATGTAATTATGCGAGTTTGGGTAATCTATTTTATGCATTCGAGAAAAGGAAAATAAATTCTACAAGGTATAAATCATCGTAGGGTCCTATAGGGAATATAAATATACTCATATGCTTTACATGAATCTTTAAGTGTTTATAGAACGTCTTGCAATTTTGTATGTTGCATTTGTCATAGAAATATAGTCAAATGGTATACGAGAATATGTTCAATTCTACTCGAAAGAGATTATTGGATAATTTAGAAACATTAATTTTTCAACTAATTCATTATATTATCAAATTGTGAAATAGATGTTAAAAGTGAGCTTGCTTAGTGATTCGGAATCCTAGTGCGCTTTTCATTCATTAATTTCATCAAAAAATTTGCATTCATTTAGAGCTTGTTTGTCTCCCATTATTGAAAGAAGAATGAAGTTTTGAATAATATTTTTTAGAGAATGTGTGGTTGAAATTTAAAGTAACTTTATAGGTTTGTGTGTAGAATATTTTATTGAGTGAATGTGTGGTGAAGAGTCTTACTGTAACAAACAGAATTTTAGATTAATGGTAGACAAACAGGGGCTTAGTCACATTAGCTTAAATTGCATTTTAGTCATAAAATCCAAATAACCAAACATTTTGAGTTTAATAGATTCGGTTAAGATCTTGATAATAGAAATCAAATCAAATCAATTATCGTGGGACGATACTCGAAATTTTACAATTTCCACGTTATTATTTATTAATGAACCATGCACTTGCAATGATTTACGAAGCGAACATATTTTCGTGAATATTCTTTCCTTACCGTCACGTAATTTATAGATATAATAATAAAATCAGCTTTAAAGCAGCATTTTTATTGACTTGAAAACTCGTTATTCATTCAATCAAGAAATTTCCATTGGTGCAAAAAAAGAAAAAAGAAAAATGAGAAAAGGGCCTCTCTTGTAGTGAACTCGAGCTATATTTTCCCTATCAAAGATTCTAAATTTGATAGTCGAGTTAGGTCATACTACATTCGTGCAATTCCCAACATATTTGCTATCAATTTGTTTTGGCTATCTAGATTGTGAGCTAAGAAATCAATTCGTTTTTTTTATTATTATTATTATTTCTAGAGTTACCATATTCTCTTTTATCTACAAAGTAGAATAAAAGTCGCACCTATTCCATCACTAAAGTCGTGCTACATATTTTTCCATTTGTGTACACCTCTCGGTTCTCAAATGAGAAATCTACATGAGAAGATAAGAGGGAAAAAAAAAAAACTGTAGAGGGTTTTAGCCGATGAACCCTAAATTCAGCAATTCAGGTCAGTCTATTCTCATATAGATATAGAGATAATACGCTCTGTGATGTCGGCTTTGTTGTGTTACATTATTTCATTTTTCAAGTGATTCCTCGTAAGAAATGAAAGTTATTATGGAACCCAAATTCCTGACTTCTTCGCATACAAATTTACCATCAATTTGCCCTTTACCATTTTTTTTCTCACATAAATCATCTTTGCTTCGAAAACCCAAGTTCTGTTTAGAGAACCCTATTTCATTTCCATCTGTAAAGACATCATTTTTGGGTCAAAAGTTGGTTTTTGAGCAAAACAATGTATCTTTGGGGAATTTGAGGAGAACCCATTTTCGTGTTCCGTTAATAAGTGCGGGTGCTGTGAAGAAGAGGAAAGAGCTTCCTTTTGATAATGTAATTCAAAGGGATAAGAAGATTAAGTTGGCTTTAAAAATTAGGAAGATTTTAGTGAGCCAGCCGAATAGGATTATGGCCCTTCGCGATTTGGGTAGATGGAGAAAAGCGTTGGGGCTGCAGAAAAAGCGGCGATTTATTGCTTTGTTGAGAAAATTTCCGTCTGTGTTTGAAATTGTGGAAGAAGGGGTATATTCACTTCAGTTTAAGTTAACTCCAGAGGCCGAACAGCTTTATCTCGAGGAGTTGAAGGTTAGGAATGAAATGGAGGACTTGTTGGTTATCAAGCTAAGGAAATTGTTGATGATGTCGATTGAGAAGAGGATTCTTTTGGAGAAGATTGCCCATTTGAAGACAGATCTTGGACTTCCATTGGAATTTTGTGACACTATTTGTCACCGATACCCACAGTATTTCAAGGTTGTTGCAACAGAACAAGGGCCAGCTTTGGAGTTGACTCACTGGGACCCTGAGCTTGCTGTCTCTGCTGCAGAGCTCCAAGAAGAAGAGAATAAGGAGAGAGACTCGATTATTGATCGGTCCCCCAAGTTCAATAGAGTGAAGCTACCAAAGGGACTTAATCTTTCGAAAGGCGAAATGAGAAGGATTTCTCAATTTAGAGATATGCCTTTTATATCGCCTTACTCTGATTTTTCAGAATTGAGGTCTGGTACTCCAGAGAAAGAAAAGCATGCTTTTGGTGTTGTTCACGAGATCTTGAGCCTCACCGTTGAGAAGAGAACACTTGTTGATCATTTAACCCATTTTCGAGAGGAATTCAGATTTTCTCAACAGCTTAGGGGGATGTTGATAAGGCATCCTGATATGTTCTATGTTTCTCTGAAGGGCGATAGGGACTCTGTTTTCCTACGTGAAGCATATCACGATTCTCAGTTGATAGAAAAGGACAAGTTGTTGCTTATTAAGGAGAAGCTCCGCGTACTTGTTAATGTTCCACGGTTCCTGGGCAGAAATGTTCCGAATGCTGATTCAGATGAAGCAGCAGTTACAGAGGCGGAAGATGGAACTGGTGAACACGAGGAAGATGAATGGTCTGACATTGATAATTTAGCAAGCGATGGATTTGACAATGATGAAGAAGATGAGGATGATTGGAGTGATGAAGAAGATGATTTGCCCCCATACTTCGGTGATGACGATGCAACTGTGGATATAGAATTGAGCAAACCAGAGAAGCAAGCGAATGGCTTGAAGACAAGCAATGAGAAGGTTCTTGCTCCTGTGTTTCCAGATGGCCGGCCAAGAGAATGCTGGTGATTACATAGAGATTTACTTCAGAACACTTGGGGGGGACTAAATTTGACCAATAACCTTACAATTAATATTATTAGATTTTCACAAGATTGTAATGTGAAGAAGGGATGCATTTTCTTGCTCACAGCTCCTGTATTCCTCAGAAAATCTTTGTTGTGGATTTGTGTTGGACATGTAGGTTCAATATGGTACTCGGGAATAGGAATAGGAACAGAATTAGTGCAAGTTTCTTCTCATCTATACAAAACAGCGTTCTTGTTTTTTTATGCAATTGTGTTGGAACTCTGCGGGTAGATTTGTGCATGAACTCGAATTTTTCTACTCGGGGTGAATTTTGTTGTATATAGATTTTGTAAAGCAGGGAAGACTAGCTGATTAAAGGGATCTCTTTACTGCAGTTTCACCGTGATTCTGAGGATGTGAACTGTGAACACATTATATAATGCGCATATGCGTTCAACTTGAGATTTATCCTGCTGAAAGATGATTAACAATCAAGGGTCTAATTAATGAAGTCTCTGCATAATTTAGAGCAGACGACAGATAGATTATGGCTTTGTCTCTACAATCAAACGTTATTCTTGAATGGTTAGTCTTCTTGGAAGAGGTGGATACAGGATACCTCAAAGAAACACAATATTTCACTTGCCACTGGAACCTGATGCCAAATTCTGGGGGTGTTCTTTTGAATCATGAGGAATACATTCCTAGAACCACATAATCCTGCAAAATTCAGCATTTTCATATGAAGGTGCAATTCTTCAATCTTCTGATATGTTCACTTTTTGCCTCTTGTTTCCTTGTCATCTTATACTTTAACAAGAACTATCACAAAATTTCAGCCATGTACTCTAAAATGCAACTTGATTCAAACTTTATCTTCAGGCAAATTTTTAGTGCAGACATGGCTGCATCATATCAACAATGTCAAGTTCTATCATGACATGATCGATATACTATCCTCTGAACCGACCTCGAATAAACCATCACGATAAACAGCACCATAAAACTCCAGTCAAGTTAGAATCAACTTGTAGGCAAATGGGATAGGTAATGTATAGAAATATGATAATATATATAAGCATCAACACCATGAGAAAATATACAGGACGTGTACACGGGGGTTTGTAACAATTCTCTTAAACAAGATTTGGTGCCTATACACCTGAAGAAACCAAGCAGTGAAATCCAGCCAGCACTTTTCTTTATCACAGAACTAGTTATGGATATATAATACGAATAAAAACAAACCATTTACCTATAAAGGAGTTTGAGGCTAGAATAGAAGGTTTGCTAAATCCAATAGACCATCAATCCAATCGTTTATGCAAATTCAGAATCGGTTGATGGGTTTAATCGAATCCTGCATTGCCATTCGCTGTGAAACATCGGCCAAAGACTTTAGGTTGCAGTTGATCAGTGCATTCACAAAGTAGTGCGTCTCTTCTTGAGTGTTTCCTTCAGGCACATCGACCACAAATGATTCAATAACTAAGGTTTCGGGTTTCCCATAAATTATCTCGGGATGAACAGTAATTACTGATGAGTAATTCTGCAAAAACAACAGAATAAAACCAGTTTTTAATTGATTGAAGTTATCTGCAGAGGAGGAGAGGCTATATATTTTTTCTATTGATGAACGTTACGAATAAGTTACTTATTTTGACTGTTAGTTACTTTAAAAAATAAAAATAAAAAAAATATCATGTTGAGAAATTAAAAAAAAAAAAAAGAAGAAGTAAGTTATATAAACATGTTTAGCCACTTTAAGTGTTCCTATAAACCATCCAAAGGTATTTAAATGGCAAGACAGAAAACACAAGGAACAAGGGAAATAAATTCAAAGAAAATTGAAATCCCAAGTTCGTTCGTTTACTTAAACAGATAACAAAGAGAGGATTTGCTAGAGAAATTTGATTAAATTGATAAAATTAAAATGAGAGAACTACTTTCAATTTATTCAAAACTAATCAATACCTCTAAATAATACAACATAGTGTCACAATTATAAGAACAATTTTAGATGAAGAACCACCAAAATTTAATATAACAGCTGAAATTCGAGTTCTCATAATTCAAGGCCATTCACAAATATAGAGGGAGAAGCAAAAGAGGTTAAAAACACTGTTAGTCTCCCACTTAGTGTTAATTAATTTTACTCACCAAAAGTAATCGAGTCAGGCATTACTGATTCTATAATTCAAATATTACCTCAGGAAATAGAATATACTACATGTGAATGGCTAAAAGATCCGTACCTTTAGCCTGTGATTACCACCAACAATTTTGATCCCGAGTATGTGCTCCTTGTCATTGAGCATTTCCAACCTCTCAGTGCTGATTGTGGCAGGAAGTACCAATGACCAAACCTAAAAAAGCTCAAACAAGTCTGACTTTGGATTGTTATAGATTAGCCCCTAATTCATACTTGAGTAATATTAATAAGAAAAACAATAAAGATGAGCAGAGCACGCACAGATTTGACAGTACACCTAAATGTGAGAGTCGTGTCCTCAATTTTTCACGAGAAGAAGAATACAAGTTCTTCCGCAGGCCTTTCTTGCACTCAAAAAGGGTCTCCTAATAAATCCTTTAGCCAGTTTAGGATTATTTGGACGACCTAATATATTTATGAATGTCCAATATACCCTCATAACATAAACATATGTGATCAAGAGGATTAAGGTGCACTATTTAAGCTCCACAAAATCAAGCATGATTATCACATTGTAAAAGAAAACCACAAAAGATGGAAGAAGGAATATAACTTTAAATTCTTTAGAAAACATCATTTCCACATTGTGTCCCTACCTAAATTTATAAGAGTTTGACATCAAACTCTATCAGGAAGGACATTAGCACAATAAGTCGCCATTGTTAATCTCCTTCTAAAATCTCAGCAATCAAACCCCTGATTTCTAAGCAATTCTATTTCCAGCATAAAAAAAAGGAAAACAAAGATCTTTTCAAACCTTACAGTTTCTTCACACAAGAAGCAATATAGATGAAGCAATTCCCTAAAATTTTAACTTTTATAACTCAAATTTAAGCTAGAGATCATCAAATCAAAATTGATTTTGACATCAACGTCAAGATAACCAAAATCAACCCCTCATTATTTTTAAGAACAATAAAATATCTGAAAATGATCATATTCTTAATTTCTTTCTTTGCATTTTTTATCATCATCAAGGAAAGCACAAAACTCAACTAGAAACAAGAAAACCCTAATTCATAAAAGACCCCATAACCCATATGAAATCCAAAATTAAACAATCCTAACTAACAACCACAAGAAAATTCTGAATAAATACACATACATATAACATAGAGGTAGAAAGAAAGATTACAATATCTACAGGGGCTTTGATGTGCTTGACAACAGAAGAAGAACACTGGTTCCCTTTAGGCTGGTGCTTGTGATGTCTACTTATGAACTGTGCCTCCATATTTATCTTCAAAAAACCATCAAGATTCAATTAAAAAAAGTCAAAATCCCAGAAATTGAAAAGAAAACCCTAGATTATTTCTTGCTTATGCAGAGAGAGAGAGAGAGAGAGAG
>CAIGRB010088156.1:112263-146263 GCA_903798255.1 Fraxinus quadrangulata | reverse complement strand
ACTTAGTAAACAATTTTATGCAATCAATGTTGACAATATAGGAAAAAAATGCTTCACAAATAAATAGTAAATTGTTGTTCCCTCTTTTAATATAGTAGGGAAATAAGCAAATTAGAGAATAATAACTCCTGTGATTGAAAAATAGGAATGTGGAATTTTGTTGGAAATTACTGCAAATTATGAAAGGACTTACAATGATGGACAGAGGGGAGGTGTACATAATAATACTAAAGACAACACAAATAATTCCCGCGAACATGGATATTATCTTATGGGTGTGAAAACAGAAGAGTGTGATGAGGATAATACTGTTAAAGAATGCAACCTCAATGAAAAGGACAAGGGTAACAATTCCCTGAAACAGAACAATGAATTTAGTAGCCGACCTTTATTTCATTCTAAAGTCGTCACAACTAAAACATTTCACTTGCAAGTGGTTTCTTTAAAAAATTCTAGCTAGTAAGATATGTCGAGGTTCTTGACAGCATACAATATGAATTGATCAGTAAAAGTTCACGTGTGAAGTGTGCGCTCCCAAAATTGGCCCAAAGTCGTGTTTTGAAAATGTGTTTTTCTATTGGAGGCTTTTAACTAGATGCTGACACCTGGATTCTGGATTCTTCTGTAGGTTATAACTCTTCATTTGGCTTTTGGATCCATTCAATTGCAGTTTATCTGACTTTTGGTTTTGAGAGAATATGACCCTTGCAGTTTAGGATTCTTCTTCATCCTCCCTCCAAAATCTCCTTCGAGATACTAAATATTCTACTCCCTTCTTCTAATTCATCAATTAAGGAATGTTGTTCCTCACTTTGTAATGTTAAGATTTGGGTGTTGGTGTGATTTTGGGGGTTTTTGGTGAAGAGCAACTCGATTTTGAAAGATTATTTTAAAAGATAACTCTTCAGTGGCTTGACCTTTGTACTTTGTGAATAATTTTGTAATCTTGGTAGCCGTTTTGGCTATTATAGTGAAAATGAGCATTATCCATTTTAATGGATACTCAACATGGGATTAGCTGTTGGAAGTGGTGGCCGAACCTCTGGGGCATATGCCGAAACAAATTTTATATTCTTACTTTATTTCTGCGAGGGCTTTGAGATTAATCGTGTACGTTTTATTTCTAGATATTTCAGTGGTATCAGAGCTTGAATCTATGAATTGTAATACCTGATTTGTAAAGAAAGTTGAAGATATATGATGGATCTCAAAGTTTGGGGATTGTGTTTGAAGGAAACTTAAAAGAAATTGAGTTTTATACTTGTTTGGTGATATCTTTAAATTTTCTACAATTTTAATTTTATAGTTAAAGTTTCTTGTGTTATTTTCCTTGTTTTTCCATACACCAAACCCTTTGGAGACTAAATATGTGTTTGATTGCATTTATTTTCCAAGAAAAATGTTAGTTTTCCATCCAAATTCCTATTTTGAAATGTTTGATTACTATTTTTTTCCGTGAAAAATATTTTTCAACTTTTAAAAATATGTATAATTTTTCTTGTTTTTAAGGAAAACATTTTCTTTTGGGGGAGTAGGTTTTTTGTTTTCCTCAAAGCGAGAATATTGATAAATCTAATTCTCACTCTAAAAATACCGACGAGAGTAAAAGAAAGGGGTGACAAGAATAAATCTAAGAATGAAGCAAAAGGTAAGAAATGTTATTATTTTGAAAAATTGGGTCATTTCATAAAAGATTGCTACGAGAGACAGAATAATTAAAATAAAAGAAAACTGATGAGGGGAATGTTGTACAATAAGGTGAATCCTGAAGATGGTTTGGTCCCAACTAATATGAATAAGAAACCGAATCAAGAATGGATTCTTGATTCTAGCTATTCTTTCCATGTGTGTCTAAATAAGAACTGGTTTCTTGATTTCCAAAAAACCTAGTGAATGGCAAGTTATAATGGGAAATAAAATGACATGTAATTCAGTGGAATAGGAACAATTAAATTGACACTTGAAAATGAAAATATTTTACTATTAAAAGGAACTAGATATGTTATATGTACTTGATCTAGAGTTGAACCTAGTGTCTTTAGACATTGTTATATGACATGGAGTTTGACATAAAATTAAATCAGGGACATATTAAAATCTTTAAGGGCTGTGATCAAAAGTACCAAAGAGACCTGGTCATTATTTCCTTGAAGCAAAACCTTTGTTAAGCTTGACAGAAGCTATTTTAAAGGAAAAATTTACTCTTGCTAAACTTGGCATGATAGACTTAGTCACATTGATAAGAAAAACTCAAAGTCTTTACAAAATCAAAGAGTTTTTGAAATAATTGATCTTGGTGAACTTGCCTATTGTAAGCAATGTGTAATTGGAAAACAAGTTAAGTTGCCTTTTCTACCTTGAATTCATAAATCAAAACAAATACTAGAATGCCTACATGTCGATTTGTGGGGTCCTGCTTTTGTAAAATTTGGTTTTAAATATTATCTATTGATCATTGACAATTTTCAAGAAAAATTTAGATGTTTTTATTAAAAACTAAGATGAGAATTTTAGCCCCTATTTGACAACCACTATTTGGGAAAACAAAGTTTTGAATAGTGCTTTTAGGAGAATGTATGGTTAAGAAGTGGGAAAAAAATTGAATTTACGTGTAGAATATTTTATTGTGTGAATATGATTGAAAATGAGTATGTAGAAAATATAGTTTTCAAATAATGGTTGCCAAAAAGGGGCTTAATGTTTTTAAGGATTGGAAACAAACATATTGATCATGAGATAGAAATTTTAAGGATCGATAATGGTCTAAAACTTTGTAATTATGAATTCAATAATTTATGTAAAAAAAAAACAAGGTATATTGAGACATAGAACTGTGACCTATATACATAAACAAAATGGCATAGCTGAAGGAATGAATATGGTTCTATTAAATAAAATAAGATGCATGGTATTAATGGACTTAAAAACTTGTTGTATTCTTATCTGAAAAATATTTGGTTGTGCCGCATATGCTCATCAAAACATAGGAAAATTATAATCTAGATCATTTAAATGTGTTTTCTTGGTTTATGGAAAGAATGTTAGAGGGTACAGGTTGTGGGAAAAAAAGAAAGAGGGTATAGAGTCATAATAAAAAGGGATGTTATCTTTAATAAAGTTGCATGTGCAGACACCTCATTTAGAAGGAAACGACACTCATCCTAGAAATGAGGATTTTGGTCAAACTAAGGATGAAACCTTAGAGGGTATTGAAATTTTTTAGGAAATTGATCCTCACGATCAATCTGAACATGCAACTCTACCCCTTGATGAATATAAACTCACACGAGATAGGCAGAGAAGGTAGATTAGACTTTGTGCTAGTTTGATAGTGATGACTTTTTCTCATGAAAAAGAACTAACTTCTATGATGATGTAATTAAGAGTAAAGTTTATTCAAAATGGTTAGCTGCTATGAACGAAGAAATGACTTCTCCTTAAAAAAAAATACTTGAGAATTAGTTAAAAGGCTTAAGAACCATAAACTAATTGACTTTAAGCCCCTATTTGATGGTCATTATAAAGAGAAATTGTGGAAAATAATATTTTGAATAGTGATTTTTTTTGGAGAATGTGTAGTTAAAAATTAAGAAACAAATTTGGGTTTATGTTCAGAATATTTTATTTTATAAATATGTGATTAAAATGAGTATAAAAGAGATTTAATTTAAATGGGGGTCAAATAGTGGCTAAATAGAACTGTAAGATAAAAGAAGGACAAGAGGGCAAGAATAGTATAAGATACAAATCTAGGCTTGTAGACAAGGTGTTTACACACAAAAAAAAGGTGTCGGCTATAATGAAATTTTTTCCATGTAGTTAAATATACTACCAATAGAACTATTTTAACACTCAATTCAAGAGGGGAACATGATTAGTTAGATATTAAAACTGCTTTTCTTATATGGTGAATTAGATGAGCAGATTTATATGAAATAACCCTTAGGCTTTATAAAAGGTAATATTGACAAATTTGTGTGTTTGTTGAAAAAATCCTTGTATAGTTTGAAAAAGCTCCAAGACAATAGTAAAAAATATTTGATTCTTTTGTCTTGCAGCTTGGTTTTAAAAAAAAGCAAGTACGATACCGTCTTCTCTATCAAGGTATATTTGATTCTTTTGTCTTGAAGCTTGGTTTACAAAGAAGCAAGTATGATACTGTCTTAATATAAGGGTAATAGTGGAAAAAATTCTTCGTACTTTGTGTTGATTATACGCTTCTAGCTAGATATAACAAATCTAAAATTGATGATATTAAACAAAAGCTTGAATTTGAATTTGAAATGAAAGATTTTTCTTCTGCTAAGAAAACTCTTGGTATGTAGATTATAAGAGATAAATGTAATGATTTGTTATTTTTTAATCAAGATGGTTATGCGAATAAAATTTTGAAAAAGTTTGGCATATTTGAGTGTAAACCTATTTCTTTACCTCTTGCCAATCATTTTAAATTTTCATCTGATCGCTGTCCAAAACTAAGGAAGAATTTGACAGAACGTCTAGAATTCTTATAAAAATGTGTTTGGATTTGTGATGTATTTGATGATATATATTAGACCTGATCTTGCATATAACATTAGTGTACCTAGAAGATCAGTGGGTAACCCTGTGAGGAGCATGTGGATGCCTTAAAATGGTTGTTGTAATACATGTAAGGTACATCTGGTCTAGCCATAGCCTTTAGAAAAATTAAAAAGGGGGCAAGCTTGAAAGGATTTCAACTTTGTTAGAGATAGAGACAATAGGAAATCAACTTCATCTTATTTTATACTCAGCGTGGTGCTGTTATAAGCTGGAAATCCCAATTGAAAAAAGTTGTGGTTCTACCTTCAACAGAGATAGAATATATAACTGCTATTAATGCTATAAAAGAATGAATTTGGTTTTAAGTGGTTTACTAAATGAACTTGGTTTCACTGATGAAAATGCTATTCTGTTTTGTGATAACCAAAGTGCAATCCATTTAAGTAAAATCCCATATTTTATGATAGAACAAAATATATTGATATTCAACATCACTTTATAAGAGATATTATATCTAATGGGATACTAAAGATAGAAAAGATTGCCACCCAATTTAATCCTTCTGATATAGGAACTAAAGTATTACCTTTAAGTAAATTTAACAATTGCTTGAAGTTATGATCTACTGATTTTGTTAATTGATTGTACAGGTACAATAAGCATATGAAATCGAGATTGTTGGTGATATTTTTGTTTGCATTATAAGGATTCTAATTCTTGGTAGCAAGGTGGAGATTGTTAAGTAAAGGTACACGTGTGAAGTGTGTGTTCTCAAAATTGGCCTAAAGTTGTGTTTTGGAAATGTGATTTTACTTGTGGAGGCTTTTAACTAGATGCTAACACATGGCTTCCTCTTGACTGTTTGATTAGCTTCTGAATTCATCCGTGGGCTAAAACTTTTCATTTGGCTTCTGGTGTCCAATTATTTGCATTTCATTTGGCTTTTGATTTTGAGAGAATACGACCCTTTCAGTTTAAGGTTCTTTTCCCTCATCTCCATCTTCTATTTTCTTAGTTTGATTTTGGTTGATTCTTGGTGATATCAGTTGAGGAAATGTTGTTCCTCTTGATGTAATGTTCAGATTAGGGTGTTGGTGTGATTTTGAGGTTCTTGGTGGAAAAATATCTTGATTTTTGACCGATTCTTTTAAAAGATGAGTTTTCAGTGGATTGATCTTTGTACTTTGTGAACAATTTTGTAATCTTGGTTGCCATTTTGGCTACTATAGTGAAAACATGCATTATTCATTTTAATGGATGCTGAATAAGGTATTAGGTGTTAGAAGTAATCACCAAACCTCTGGGGCTTAAGCTGAAACAAATCTTGTGTTCTTAGTTTAATTTATGTCATTTTCATACTTGCACTGTTAGGGTTTTGAAATTGATCGAATATCTTGTTATTTCTGAGCATTCAATCAGTTATATGGATTCTCTGAAGTCTTAAATGATACGTATTCCTCCATTACTTTTAATAACAAGACCTAATTTCCCGATATAATTGGTTTGTATATGTGTGCTCAAAATCGTCCAAGTTTTGCTTGGTTTACAAGTTTTTACTTGAGACCTTTATGACTTGTATGTAGAGGTAAGCTTGTCCCACATAGGAAGTTTATCATGACAAATACTACTTTATATATGGCCACACTTTGGAAGGGTGTAATCATGTGTAACATAGAGCATCTTTCCAAGTGTGAGCTTAGGGGGTGCAAATCACGGACCAAATTAATACTTTGTACCTTGAGCTGGTATGTGAGTGGGACATGCATACACGAATGTCAGACCGAACGGATCAAAATTGGCCCTTAAGAAGGGTCCACGTTTTGCCTTTATTTCCTATAAATTATCTCTCTTTTTTCCAAACTAACTTTTCAACTTCCAAAAATTGAAATGTAATGGTGAAGTTAATTAGTGGTAATGTTAATTTACTACCCATAATTGCTGACTAAGTTACTAATTATTGAGCCATTAGTCACTCATTTTGGAGCCTATGAATATAGCTCAATTTTTCCTTTGTTCTTTGCATACGATTTCCCATCTTCTATCTGCAAGTATTTGCACTTTTTTCGAAGCCTTGGTGGTCGTGTTCGAGTATATTCAGTTCGTCAAAGTAGCAGCTAAAGTGCTCAAACTCTACTGGGTTTTTCATTGTAACATTATGATTTCTTGTGCTGCAACTATGTAATGAATAGCTTGGTTGATTCACTAGATAATGTGTATAGTACAATGAAAATTGCTAAAGAGTTGTGGGAGTCTTTTAATCGAAAATATAAAATTGAAGATGTGGGGTTAAGAAATTTATTATTGGCTAATTCTTAGATTATAAGATGGTGAACTTAAAATTATAATCAGTCAAGTATATGAACTCCAAGTGATTCTATATGAGATTCATTTCGAAGGTATGATTTTGAGTGAAACTTTACAATTGGCTGCTATTATTGAGAAGTTGCCTCCGATATGAAAATATTTCAAGAATTATCTTAGAAACAAGTGAAATGAAATGATTGTTGAAGAATTGATTGTTAGTTTTGAATTGAAGAAGAGAACATAAATTCAAAAAAGAAGGGGTTTAATCATGTTGTAACTAAAGCCATTGTTATTGAACATGGTCAAACTTCTAAGACCTTCAAGAACAAGTCTGAGCCATCTGTGGCCCAAGGGGCTAAGCTAAGACTGAAATGTGACATTTCTAATAAGAAGTTTCAAGAAAAATGCTTAACTTTGGAAAATGGGGCATGAATCTTTGGAGTACAAATTGTCAACAAAAAATAATAAGAATGAAACAAATGTGGTTAATTACATGGCATAAGATGGCTCTGAGATGAATCTCATGGCCGTTATTTTTTAAGTGAATATGGTGGGTTCAAATCTAAAAGAGTGATGGATTGATACTGATACCATAAGGCATGTGTACTTTGATAAAGAGTTGTTTACTTCGTTCAAAGTAATTGAAAACGGGTTAAAGTTATTTATGGGAAATTCAGCAACCTTTGAAATCACAGGTCAATGAAATTTGGTTCTAAAGATGACTTCTGGAAAAAAGCTTACTCTTATCACTGTAATGTATGTGCCGAAAATCCGCACGAACCTAATGTACGGATCGCTTCTGAAAAAGCTGATTTTCGTATTGATGTTGAGTCAGACAAAGTTATTTTGTCTAAGAGTGGGATTTTTTTGGATAGGGTTATGTTTCTGATGTGATGTTTAAAGTTAGTATAATGGTTGTTAAGCAAAAAATTAATAAAATTAATTCTTCTGCTTATTTGCTTCAATCTTTTAATTTGTGGCATGATAGATTAAAACATGTTAATTATGACACTTTTCGTAGATTAATTAACTTGAATTGCATACCCATGTTCCATATTGATTGTAAATATAAGTGTGAAACTTGTGTTGAAACAAATTTGACAAGTTTATCATTTAAATCAACTGAAATAATGCAGAATCACTTTATTTAATTCACAGTGATATGTGAATTAAAATTTATACAAGAAGAGGTGGAAACAAATATTTTATTAATTTTGTTGATGATACCACATAGTTTAAAAGTAATAATGAAACTATGGAAGGTTCAATGGGTAATACCTACCTATCTTATGCATGTTTCAAACGTTGGACTATATCATCAAGTCTTTATGTTTCTCATTTCTGTATCGCTCTCAATTTTCATTTATGTGGGGATTTGTTGGAAAAATGACTTGTCGGGCTAAGTCTGGCATTATTTTGAGTGGGATCTATTCGTTCATTTTGGAAAATCAAAGTTCATTTGTGTTCTCTTCTATGAGAACTTTGAAATTATATATTTATTTGCCAAAAATGATGATCGAGTGAATAACAAATTAAAGCTCAAAGTTGATGAATTGGAAAATGTTCATACGTTGGAGGGAAAACTAATTAAATTTATCCTACATTGGAAGTTTATTAAGGCAAATACTACTTTATATATCGCTACACTTTGGAAGAGGGTAATAATGTGTAGTATAGAAGCTATCTCCACATCTGTGCTTGGGGGTGCAAATAACGGTAATTAACACTTCGCACCTTGAACTTGTATGCAGGACCAAACAGATCAAAATTGACCCTTTTAGAAGGGACTTCATTTTGCCTTTATTTCCTATAAATTATCTAATTTTTTTCCAAACTAACTTTTCAATTCCCAAAAACTGAAATGTAATGGTGAAATTATTTAGTCAGGTTAATGTTAATATTAATTATTGTAACATCCATAGCTGGTGGCTTTTTAAATCACTCATTATGGAGCCATTAGTCACTCAATTTTAAGCCTATAAATAGAGCTTGATTTTTCCTTTGTTCTCTGCATATAATTTTCAGTCTCCTGTCTGCAAATATTAGAATTTTTTTTAGAAGCCTTGGTGGTGATGTTTTAATATAATCAATTTTCCGGAATAATAGTTGAAGTGCTCAGACTCTACTAGGTTTTCTGTTTATCTTGGAAGACAAAAGTTCGAACGAAACCTCAATCACATATGGTGAGGGGACAATGTTGACCTATGGTTGACTTCTAGTTTTGATTATCACAAACAAATTACATTTTACTCTAACATATTGTATTCAAGTATTTTAGAGTGATCATTGCAATATGTTAGTGTATTTTAGAAATCATTTTCTTAGATATCATGTTCAAAAGGGTGACATCTCGTTAGAGTTGTCGATACTGAAAATCAGTTGGCCGACATCTTCACCAAACCTCTTGCATTCGACCGTTTTACTTCTATTAGAAGAGGTTTATGTATTATTGATGAAATTGATATGCATAATTAAAGTTCTCAAACATCACTAAGTCATTCGAACGACCTCTAGCTCATCCGGACGTCAGGACAGTCAAAAGTTCTGTCATTCGGACATCCGGATGACGATCAAGACGTCCGGATAGTCAGATCTGAGGTTTTTAATCATTTTTTGCTCCTTCTTTCCATTTCTTCATCTCTTTCTCACAATTTCTCTCCTTACGAAATCTCTCAAAATTAGTCTCAATTCACTCCAATTCTCTCTTAATTTCAAAATCCACAAGATTTACACCCCAAATCTTCAAGTTCTACGCAAAACCCACTTCATATCACCCATTTTTTTCCCATTCGGAGCCCTACTCGAATCTTGATTTTTCTCCACAAATTCTTCAAAGTAAACTTTGAAAATTCATCACCCAATCATTACCTACCCATATTACATATTCAATTTCACAATTTGGTGTTTTTGGCAATGTGACTCAAACCTACACCTTGAACTCGAGTATTTCACAAACCCTCACAATGAGGGGCTCCCAATGAGGCAAAAGGATGAAGAAGACTGAAAAACAACCTCCACAATCTCGTCAAATGAAGATATGGAGTTGGAACCCGAGGCACCGTCAAATCCCTTTGAAAAGTCACCTATTCTCATTGGTAAGAGCGTCGATTTCACTGATTTTTCTATAGAAGCTCCCGCATTTCATATTGAAGAATATTTTGAAAAATGGTATGGGTATCCGTGTGTACCTTGGAGGAACACGCATACCCACGCCTTATGAAAGAATTTTACATGAACATGAATTTTGACCTTCGTTCGGACTCAATTACATGTTTTCTTAAAAATGTTCACATCAAAATCACGAAAGCACTCATTCGTGATCTTCTCGAGCTCCAACCGTGTGACCTAAAAATTTTTGTTCACAAAGCATTTCCTACTTGCAACAGCTATAACGTTTTCGAGGCGTGTCATCGGGTCACCAAGAAGAATCGAGAATATCACAAAAATTAGCGCCAACCAATTAAGTCTTCCTTGTAAAATTTTGCAAAACATTATTGCCAACATTATTCTTCCGCGACAAGGTCACCGAGACGAAGTAAGTAACTTCGATCTCTTTCTCTTAGACTCTATATTGGTTGGGCGATAATTGGATTTTCCCACTATTGTTATAGGCGTTATAAAACTTGTGCACTCATCATGACACACTAAAGCTCTACCATACAGGATGCTTCTTAAGAAAATATTTCAACACTTCGATGTTTCGCTTGAGGGTGAAACATTTATTAAACCATGCCCTACCAATGTTATTAACATTAAAACCCTCAAACGGATGAGAATAGTAAAGGATCATGGGCAATGGGTGGCTAGAACTAAGGGATTTGATGCTACCCCCTGCCCCTCGAATCTACCATTCGAGGACGAATCCGAAGACGACCCTGAAGATGCTCATATCCCTCCTTCTGATATTCTTGGATCCAGAGCACCTAGTTCCTGCATAGACTGCTCATTCATGGAAGAGCAATTCAACCTCCTCAATGGGCGCATTAACTCTCTCACTGCTACCGTCGATAGCTTCGGGAGTTTGCTGCTTCAACTTCAGGCACAACAGATTACCCTCCAGGATCGACAGGATTCCATCTTCGCCACCCTTGATGCTCGCTTCTCGTCACCATTGCCATCTCCAACACCTTAGTTCTTTCACTTTTTCTACATATCATTTGTTTTTATCTCTCCCTATGTATGTGAACTTCTCTATTTCGACTAGTATGTTACTTTCTGAATTAATTAAGTTGATCACTTGCCTTTTATTTCTTTTTTCTTATGCCAAAGGGGGGAAGATATATGGATAATTATGCATGATTATGAATGACAAACATAAAATGTTATATGCATGTCAAATAGAGGGAACATACGTCTAAGCTTCATATCAACTTGTTTTATCATTACAGACATTGACAGGGGACATTGACAGGGGGACCATATGTTTAAAATTTATAACAATATGTTTGATATTTATATTTCAAATTATATTGTTTGTCATAATCAAAAAGGAAAAAATTGTTGATCTATGGTTTTGATTATCACAAACAAATTACATTTTACTCTAACATATTGTATTCAAGTATTTTAGAGTGATCATTGCAATGTCATTGAAGACGCCAAAGATCAAAGATCACGAGAGTTGCAATTCGACAAATTAACATGGAAACAAGCTGAGGGGCGTAAAGATAAAAGTCGAGAGCTCACGAAGAATTACATTTTAAATTATCTAGATACTAAACTTAGATACCAAGATTCTTGTAAAGGAAAAATGCTTCAATACTTGGCAAATGAATTACTAAGAGCTCAAAGTAAATTTTTATGCATAAGAAATTATTTTCAAAAATCAAATGATTGCATAAAAGTTTTATTAACTGACTTACTTTGAAAATAATAAGTGAGAAAATACTTCAAGAAATTCCATCAAATGAAAAAATCACGTAAGAAAATATCGGAGGGCAAAAATGCCCATCCGAACGTCCAGATGAGGAACAGACATCCGGATGACCTCCAACGGTCACTTGTTTCACCGTTCTGACACTTTTAAATGGCTAGTCCTTTAAACGATCTGGACATCCGGATGGACAGTGTTTCGGCCTATCTGAGTGCTATAAATACCTCATTCACTTTTCACTTGTAATAAATTTTTGAAGAGTATTAAAGGGTGAAGCTTTTATTCATTTCAACTACCTTATTCTCAATCTTTAAGAAGATAAAAATATTTAATTCTTGAAAAACCTTTTTCAGCTATCAATTTTGTAAAAATCCTTTACCTCACTAAAAGTTTTTTTTAAACCCAACATTTTGAGTTATACTCATTGTCATCTATTAAAGTGTTTGCCTACTCTTCTCTCATTGTACTCTACTTTGAAGATATCATTTATTGAGAAGAAAAGTTTTAAATTGAAAATTCAAACTTGCGGGTCATGTTGAGGTCCCAGAAAACTCAACGTTGTAAAAGGATTGGTAATCATTGGTTGTAAGTCATCAAAAGTATTATAAAGGATTGGATTGCAACATAAGTCAATCAATATAGTGAAAAAGGCCTTGCTCAGCTGGGTAACGAGGGACGTAGATCATTGCATTGGATCGAACTTCCATAACATATCGTTTGCACTCTCTATTCCTTTTACTCAATGCATTTATTTCGCGCAAATTTATATTGTTCCATTTATGTGTTTACTTGTGTTTAGATTATTCTTTATCATTTGCGTGTTTACTATAATAAAATCTTGAGTAATTAGCGAAAAAGTTTAAATAACCTATTCAACCTCCTCTTTCTTAGCCAATCTTGGGTTTTTAGACAAATCTATTTTAAGGCACTGCATGATACACATGCCGCGATTTGCAAATTTGTACTCTTTTTAGCTATTCGTATGTTTCTGCAGTTTCATTTCATGTTCTGTTAGTTCTTAAATAATAAAAAGAAATTTTATCAATTTTTTATGTATTTCTAAATTTGAAGATGATTTAATTAATAAAAAGTTTGTTTTAAAGACAGACTGTAAATCATCAAAGGACGTCTTGCAAAAAGACGTAAAAAAATCATGTTTCGAAATAAATTTTTGCAAGATGGCAAACAATTCTATGTTACTTTGATTTCGAAATTCTATGTATAAAAGGATCATCAAAATTTCTTACAAATTTCCTCACAAGAGAGTTCTTGCTGAACAAAGAGAGAAAATTGTGAGAAATATTAGAGAGATTTTCAAACTGAGTGAAATTTTCAAAGATATAGATTCTTCTTCCTCAAAGAAGAAGAATAAGAAAAAAAATCCTCAAAAGAGAAGTCATATTATTTTTAGAAATTTTCAATTCAAATGGTACTATCTTATGGAAACTAGGGACAAGGACCATGAAAGGAGACGTGAATGTGTCTCTCAAAAGACGATTCAATCAAATCTCTTTTAAATTATCTTGATGACCAAGAAGTCCGATTTAATGTTTTCTATCTTCGACCAGTTTCACACTCTTGGTTCCTTTTCTTTCATTCCAAATTTTCTAAAATTGTTTTGACGAGACTATTTTACTCAATCGTCGAATTCTTAAAAAATGAGGTAAAGCCCTCTTTGAAGCCCAAAGAAAATATTTTATTTCAATTTGCTCATAATCTCAAAGTCAATTGGATATTCTGTTGGGACTTTCAGATTATTCAAAAAACTGGCTCCAAATTTAATGTCAAAAAGATAGTTCGGAGACTCAAAATCAAATGATGGTAGAAATTCCATGAAACAAAATGTTGCCCCAAAGCAGTTAGTTCGTGGATTCAAGAACAGAAAAATGTTGGTGTACCAAAATTATCAAAGAAAGAACTTGAAAAACATACCGACTTTTTGGTTGAAAAATCAAGGCTTATGGCAATGTTCAATCAATATAAAACTCAAAGAGGAATTACAAGCTATCTCTGAGAGAATTGCTTCTTTAGCCGAAGCCTCATCAAAAAGATCAGATTCAAAAGAAGAAAGTTCTTTTCAATCTGATTCAACAGACTACAAACAAAGCAATGAAAATATGTACTTTGGACTAGATCATATTGATGACTTGATTGAATAAGAAACTCAAAGAAATACACCTTCAAAATGACTATATGGACCAAGTTTCCTTGTTGAATTAAGAGATTACAGGGTTCAAAGATTAAGATGTTTACATTTCAAAATGTGTTTGCCACCAAACAAGTTATTCCTGCTCCCTTTGCTGACAATAAAAAATGGACAAATGACTTTAGTAACTTTAATAAAGTAATAGTCCACAAGTCAAAATGCCGGGAAGGAATTCAAAAGCATGGCAGACAAAAGGAAAAACGGGACAAATTTTGTTGCTTCCCAAATCGTTCTTCAAGATTTCTTAATCAAATTCAAAAAGTTTTGAAGTCTGAAATTTCAATTATAAAAGGAAGCAGAAGGCAGAAGACTTCTTCAAGTGTGATTTAGCTGGAGACAAATAATCTTCAAGAAAGGTTTAGATTATCCTTGTAATTTTAAAATTTTCTTTTACAGTTTTTTCAATTGTAAGTTTCAATTTCAGATTTCAATTTTTTGTTTTCAATCTTGTAACCTCAAATTCTAATATCAAATAAATTAAATTTCTTCACATCTATCCTTTCTCTACACTCTTGATCCTCTCCCCTATCCCTTGGCCTCTTTTATATATATCCGTGGAGATAAACAGGCAGAATGAAGTCACATTCTCTAAGAAAAATGGAAGCAAATTGTCAATCAATATATAATATTATCAGTAAATTGATTAAAGTTAAATCGAAATCAGCATGAAACAATCCAATTAAATTCTATAGTTCGTAAAAATACACACATACAAAAAAATTTATTTTACTCTTTTGTGTGTGGAGTGTGAACAAGCAATCGTTGGTCCAATCTCACATTGAAGAAGAAAAAGAAAATCTCAAATAAATTTCCCGTTCTAAGCAAATTATGTAAATGTACTGTATGTATATACAAGCATACACTGAAGAATGGAGCAAAATTTCCCCAAGCAAAAAGTTTCACGTTATAAGCAAATACTTCAATAGTGCATATATCTACACACACATGCAAAAGTTGATAAATGGAGCAAAAAATGAAACATATTTCACGTTCTAAGCAAATATGTATTGTATGTATATGCATAAGTGCAAACCAATAATGCCAATGATCGTGAGAGGAAGTGTATGTCCTTCGTGCGTCATCGTCGTTGTTGTTAAGAATTGGAGTTTCATCTTAAAATGTCAACCTTATTAAGAGAAGTAGCCCAAGATCTTTATTAATTGGTCTGTGTCAATATCTTTATTTGATGTGGGATATATATCCCTTAACATCATCCACGCCCCAAGCAAATCAAATCAACATAAAGGAAGTGAATTAACCCATGAGTTTGAAACTCAATAGATATTATGAGTGCAATTCGTTATCAAATTAGAAAATTCGAATTGTGGATTCATACCGTTGCACATAGAAGGATTTCCAACGAAATCCGATTTCTATATAATTATCATAGCACGTAAAGTTGGAGAATAATAATTCAAACTATAGTAGTGCCAAAGCACCGTACCCGGATGTACTAATTTATTCAAACTTTTAACGAAAAATTAGTAGCCCAAGATCTTTATTAATTGGTCTGTGTCAACATTTTTATCCGATGGACCAATTGAAAATAGGCATGTTAAGATCACATCACATGTAATTTCTATGCTACACATATACTTAATCGACGACATTCAGTTATATTGATATACGTGACCATTGATGGGTTTAGTTATGATATAAGAAGCAAAAGCCACTTTGATCATATGTTGATATAATTGATGGACAGGATTGTTTGGGGATACATTAGGTAATGATAGCAAAATTTTGAGTACTCATAAGGTTATGTTTAATACACAATTATAAGGTAGCACATATAGCTCATGTGGGAGATTGTAAAGATTTTTAATCGATCATGTGGGTTTATATGTAAATTATTTTATATTAAATTAAAGGCTATGAATTTTGGTCAAGTCCGATTAAAGTGATCTAATAAGGTTTAGGTATTTTGGGATTTGAAGCATCTAATTAAAGTGTGAGCCTTTATATGTAGACTAGACCCATTCCTAATTTCATGATAGGTCGAATTAGGTTAACATGCATATATACCGTTATGGTCCCTGGATCACACGATTGATTGTTCATTCAGTTCTGATTCACATCATCAAAGAGAAATAAAGGAACAATGTGTTGATCTGGATGACTAAAATAGCATGATTTACTCATTTGCATTAACCATGTCTAATGTAGATACACTTCCGCTTCGGCTTACAAATTCTTGGTGAGCCAACATGAATGATCATTATGACGATAACAAGTTTTCCAACATGGCCTACCATAGGATTAAAGTCTACCCGAAAGTTTGACTTAAGCAGCAGAGAAGATGTCCCTTGAACCCTAACAGATATGAAGCTCTACACAAAGAGGTAGATAAACTCTTAAACAATGGGTTAATCCAGGAA
The DNA here is from genome assembly GCA_903798255.1 of Fraxinus quadrangulata. Taxonomy (NCBI): domain Eukaryota; kingdom Viridiplantae; phylum Streptophyta; class Magnoliopsida; order Lamiales; family Oleaceae; genus Fraxinus; species Fraxinus quadrangulata. The sequence continues at coordinate 129,978 of CAIGRB010088156.1, read as the reverse complement.
GCTATTCAAAATGGGTTGCCAACCTTATCTTGGTAAAGAAAAGAAATGGAAATTAGAGGATTTGTATAGATTTCACCAACTTCAACAAAGCTTGCCTTAAGGATAACTCCTCTCTCTCATGAATAGATAAGATGGTAGACACCACGATGGTTCACATGATATTTAGCTTCATGGATGCCTATTCCAGCCATAATCAAATCTCAGTGCACGAAGATGACCAAGAAAATACCTAGTTAATCAATGATCGAGGGATGTACTACCAAAAAGTGATTCTCTTTAGGCTAAAGAATGCAATGCGGGTAAAGAACAATAACTTCTTATATAGCATTTTCATCAATAGTAGCCCTTATTCCTTCAACGGCAACAGCAGGGGATATTGTTGTTCTATAATATAAGATAATATCGAAGTCGAAGGGCAAAAGATGTCTACATCGATGATCTGTTCATGAAAAGTGTAAGAACGGAAGACCATATCTAACACCTAGTCGAAATGTTTGGAATACTAAAAAAACAAAATAAAGCTCAAATGATTTTGACAAATTCTTAAGATTCATAGTTAATCAAAAAAGGATTGAAGCCAGCCTCAAGAAGTTCCGAACAATCATGGATATAAGAACTGCAACTAAACCTAAAGAAGTGTAATGCCTAGCAGGGCGGATAACTGTCTTCAAATATTTTATCTCAAAGACAAAAAACCGATGTAGACCTCTTTTTTATATACTTCAAGGAGGGAGGAAATTCGAATGGACAGGCAAGCCTTTGAAGGGCTTAAGGAATAGCTTGCTCAATTGCCGCTTTTATCTAAGCACAATAGACGAGGAGATATTTCTTTGTACTTGGTAGTCTCTAAGCATCCCATTAGTGTTGTATTCACTTGTGGCAAGGATGGAATATAATATCCCTTTATTATATCATCCAAGCCCTCCAAGAGATCGAGCTACATAAATGGAAAAGTTGGCCTTCACCTTGATCATGTCTCGAGAAAAATACAAACCCTACTTTCTAGAATCTTGAATAAAATAAATAAAGGATCACACATAGATTACATTGTTCGTCTTAACTATAAATTTAACTACCCATAATAATAAAAGAAAAACAAAATGTATAGAGTCCATAACCGGGTTTTGAAATTTTGATCATGAAAAGAATTGAATCTTGAACCAAGAATCTTCTTCAACCTTAAAAGTCTTCAAACTATAGCTTTTGCTCTTTGATATTGTTGATTACGTGTTTTTCTTTCTCCCCAAATTGTTTTCTCTAGAGTGCTATTTATGCCTTCTTCAAGTCTAGTAAAAGTTTTAACTGAATTGGACTTTTAAAAAGATGAATTGCACTTAAAAACCCTATTTGGTAATGAGCATTGCCTAGGCGCCATGTAGTGGTGCCGCGACGTCGCGAATCTGCCCTTTATTCTAGAGATTGGGGGAGTCAAGGTGCCACTTGCTACTTGCACATTTTTCAGTATTTTGTCATAACTTTATCTTTCAATATTCGATTAAGGCGATTCAAAGTGTATTGGAAAGATAACTCAAAGGGATACAACTTTACTAGAGATAGTTTTTTTTCAATTCGAACATTTACTTGTGCGGTTAAAAATTGATTTAAGAAAATATTTTGATCATATTTCACTACTTTTTTACTTCTAGTTGTATTTAATTGACCCTTAACATTCTTGGATCTTCATCGTGATGTTCGACTTGAATTTTGAGTATTAACACTTTAGTCTCCAAACTTTGGATCTTGTTCTTTTTCGCTCATTTCTTTCAATTCCACTTCTTTTCATCGAGTTTCAGCAAATAAACAAAATATAAAATAAATCAGGCTACAACTGTTCGAGAGAACTATTAAATTTCTATATTTTTAGGTCCAAATAAGTATATAAAATATACTTATCAAATAGCCACAAACTTAAACATTTATTTATCCTCAAACAAAATTATAACCTAACTTAACAAACACATAAACATGAAAAAGGTTTTGGTTAAATTACCTGCCACTTTGTCTCAGGCTTGAAATCATTATGTTAAACCTATAAACAGCTTCAAGGTCACATTACCAACATCAATATTATTTTTTCAATTCAAAACTGATGTGTATTTGCGAAGAATTAAGTAAAATACTATAAATTCACGAGTTGTATGCTCGACCATCGATGGTCAAATTTTTACTTTCATCACTCAAATAATTCACACACCTCCAAACTTATTACTCTTTTCCCAGTGCGTGATCTAAAGCTAAATTTTTATGCCAACTAATCACCTTCTTTTGTTTAGATGAATCTCACTAGTTGCAAGTCGATACTTCAATAAATAAGGATTCTCCAAATTTTGATTATTTCAACCTCCAAGAGTCAACTAGGCAAATAATTCCTTATCCAAGATCCAACTTTCTCAAATAAGTGCTTGAGACTTAATCAAAGCATGCAGTACATAAATACATAATTATTATCTTTTCTTATCTTATGTGTATACTTCTCTTCATTAAACTTTTTAAATGACTCTTGTAGTAAGTTTTAGGCCGATGGCTCCTAAGTCAACTGATCACAGGGCAGCTGGCTTTTAAATACCTTTGTACGCTTAATCACTCGAGTCATAAAGGCTACAAAGAGACGCTTCATATTGAGATAGCTTTTTCCTCTATTTTCTTTTTTTCCTATCCTTTTTTTTTTTTTTGCAATGATTAGTGTAGTACCTCTCATTAAACACTCATTCTCAAAAATTGACCCCTAATTTAAGGTTTTCACCTAATTTTCATCATATTGGCTTTAGAAAATTCACACAAGAATTTACTCATATGGAATCTCCATTCATATCTATATCTCCCTACAATAGTAAAATCACATCCAAACTAATCTGAATTTAGTCGAAAATGAATATTGTAGTAATTTTTTGGATTTAGCATCTAAATTCTACTATTTCAACTTATCAAGTATATGGATTAACACATTACTTTATGATGCTAAACTTAATTCATGTATGCAAATAATATTAATTTTTACATGGATAAGAATCAATTGATCTAAATATCTAACATATCTACAGTTTATAAATTAATACATAATTCCAAATATATTCGCTAGCAAAGCTATCTAACGCACACAAGCACACCATAAATAAGAAAATCTTTTTGAAATTTTTAAATTTTTTTCGATTTTTTCAATTTTTTAATGTTTTTTATATATAATAAAGAAGTAGAAACACACAATCACACAAAAATAATAAAACTAAAAGTTCTATTTTTTTTCTACCCCCAAACTTAAAGATATTGTTCTTAATGTTTTAAAGTATAATCTAGCATATAAAGAGACAAGGAAGAAAGGAAGAGGATATTCCCTGAATTTTTCTATTTGACAATGGAAGTATGCTTTTTGGATCATTCCATTCCATTCTTCAGGTTGTTAAGCTTCCTCCCATTCGATATCTCTATACTTCTGAAAGAAGAAAACAAATATAAAAGCAAAAAAAAAAAAGGGGAAATTTATAATGTGTTATGATAACCAGTTTTTTTTTTTTTTACATCCTAGAGTCTTGAAAAATCTGCCGAATGTATTTTCTATTTTTTTTTTTACTAAACTATATAATTTTCTTTTAATATGCATAAATCTAATGAATTAAGCGTCATAGTTTTGCACATTAATAGAAAAAAGCCATAAGTTTTTACATGCATAAGATTAATGCATCTTAATAGACTATATGCGATGCAAATACAAAAAAACATAATAAATAAAAGGGTAAGAAATTGGGTTACCTCCCAATACAAGCTTAATTTAAAGTCTTTAACTAGACTTTTGCACAAATACTTCATGGCACTTTGAATATGATTTTGAAAGTCCTGCTTAGTTTGGTCAATTTGACTTTGTTCCATATTTCACACATCATTCGAAATCATACTTTACTCTTTTGAATAAGGTATGACTTGTCTAAATTACCCAATTTGAACTCAACTAAGAATATTTCAATTTTCTCATCGACTTTAATAAAAAAATCAATGAAGTTAGAGGTTTGCATGCTAATCCCATCTTATTTGAATGCAACTAATTCATTTGGCTCCTTCGTGATTAATTTACTCGTTTCTATATGTTCTTTTTCTTTAGTTGGTGCATCGAGTTGAATAATGAAGAGATCATCCATTGACATGTTATTTGACTCATCTGAAATTACTTGATCTTCAATCCTTTTATATTTTTGCCTGATAATGTCTCCCGTAACTATTTCATCATCATCATCTTGTTCTTCATATGGACCCTCGAAGATAGTTTTCTTTACAACCTCTAGAGTTGTCAATAACAAGCAATTTTGGTATAATGTAATGCAACACAATATTCACAGGTCGGTGTAATCTCTCCATAAACAATAGATTTGATATTTAGTCCCTCCTCGAAACCATCCTTATCCAATACAATAAGTTGATTATTTTCCCATTTTTTAAGTTCTTATCTGAAGAGAAATTCTTCAAAAAGCATGTCACCTTCATTTAAGTCGGGATCAATCATTGTGAATTTTTGACCTCTTGCTTGTTTTTCATTCCATGTCAATGGAACAAAGAAAAACAAATAGATCAATTGAAAAAAAAGAAAAAAATTAAACAAAAGCAATAAATAATTAAAAACAGTATTAAATAAAAATAGTCCTTGAGAACGGAGCCAAAAACTTGTTGTCGATTTTTATTCCACGAGTGTACGGATCGTAACAAGTAATATAGTGGACCAATGAATCTGAATATCATTACCACGTGGACTAGTATCTAATAATTGGTTAAATTATTCCTAACTTTAATTTGATCAAAAACAAATAACAAGGTTTGTGATTAGTGTCTAAATTATTCTAACTAAACTAAATTATCTAACGTACACAATTTATCGAATTTAGGTTTTAAAAGTATGAATGTGGATATTAGGACTTACAATTTTACATATAGATCCCCTTTAATTCCCTAATCAAGATTCATTATTATTGTAGTGTTCGGTCGAATTCTTCTAAAGTATTCAATTTACACCTCTTGAATTCTCATCTGGTCTATTTAACTAATTCAATTACGTATCTCTATGTGAATCAATATTAGTTAAATACAATTATGTTCTAAGAATCTATGTAACGACTGCATTAACTAGCATAAGTATCTTTACGTTTTATACTAAATTACTAGATTTTACTATATAAACTAAATTTAAAACTCAAATCTCGATTCGTAGTAGATTCATAAAATCATTGAATAATTGGCCAAAGAATTCAAATCATTAAATTTATGAATAATATCAACACATATACATTTAAAGAACTAGAATCTTGAATAAAAGAAATAAAGGGTCACACATAAATTACATTGTTCGCATTAACTCTAAATTTAGCTACTCATAATAATGAAATAAAAACAAAAAGTATAGAGTTCATAACTGGGTTTTGAAATCTTGATCATGGAAAGAATTGGATCTTGCACCAAAAATTTTATTTAACCTTAAAAGTCTTCAAATCATATATTTTGCTCTTTGAACTCGATGATCACGTATTTTTCTCTCTCCCCAAATTGTGTTATCTTAAGTTGTATTTAAGTCTTTTTTAAGTCTTGAAAGAGTTTTAGCTGAATTTGGCTTTTAAAAGGATGAATTGCATTGGAAAACCATTTGGTAGCGAGCCATGCCGCGACTCTGTGAATCTGACCTTTATTCTCGAGAGTGGGCACCTCGGGGTCCACTTGGTGGCATCAAGGTGCCACCTGCTACTTCAACTCTGCGTATTTTTTAGTATTTTTGTCATACATTTTTCCTTCCGATATTTGATTAAGGCGATCCAAAGTGCGTTGAAAAGATAACTTAAAGGGTTACAAATTTGCTGAAGATAGCTTTTTTCCAATTCGAACGTTTACTATGTCAAAAATGGATCTCAATCTCAGACTAAAAATCTGAAACATACTTGTGCGACTGAAAATTTATTTGTGAAAATATTTTGATCATATTTAACTCCTTTTTAACTTCTAATTGCATCTAATTGACCACTAGTATTCTCAAATCGTCATCGTGAGGTTCTACACAACTTTTAAGTATTTACACTTTATTTTCCAAAATTTTGAATCTTGCCCTTTTCTTCTTTCTTTCAATTCCACTTCCTTTCATCGAGTTTCATCTAATAAACGATATACAATAAATTAGGTTATAATTGTTCAAAAGAACTATTGGATATTTATATTTTTAGGTCCAAAAATGTATATAAAATATACTTATCAGTCATAACTGAACCGTCCACTAAAGCATCAGCCATGCTGCGAAATTCAAGGGTTAGTCCATAGTAGAAAAGATATATATGCACCTATTTAAGAATGTCAATAGTTGGACACTTCCTAAACGCTCTCCTAAACCTCTCTCGTGCCTCTAGATATGTCTCAATATCCCTCAACTTGAAAGTATGCACTTCATTATGAATTTGATGGACTCGAGATGGTGNTATAAGTAAAGGTTAGGGACTTCGTCCGCAAAAATTAAAGGTTTGGGTGTAATCTGCAACAAAATAAAAGGTTTGGGATTGGCGCTGCAATTTTTCGGAGTCAAAATCACTGTAACAACGTTGACTGACGGTTTTTTTGACGGAACTCAAGGTTTGGGACTGACGCTGCAATTATATATAAAGGTTTGGGACTTCGACCGCAAAAATTAAAGGTTTGGGTGTAATCTGCAATAAAATGAAAGGTTTGGGACCGCGGCTGCAATTTTCCCTTAAATTTATGAATAATATCAACACATATACATTTAAAGAACTAGAATCTTGAATAAAAGAAATAAAGGGTCGCACATAAATTACATTGTTCGCATTAACTCTAAATTTAGCTACTCATAATAATGAAATAAAACCAAAAAGTATAGAGTTCATAACTGGGTTTTGAAATCTTGATCATGGAAAGAATTGGATCTTGCACCAAAAATTTTATTTAACCTTAAAAGTCTTCAAATCATATATTTTGCTCTTTGAACTTGATGATCACGTATTTTTCTCTCTCCCCAAATTGTGTTATCTTAAGTTGTATTTAAGTCTTTTTTAAGTCTTGAAAGAGTTTTAGCTGAATTTGGCTTTTAAAAGGATGAATTGCATTGGAAAACCATTTGGTAGCGAGCCATGCCGCGACTCTGTGAATCTGACCTTTATTCTCGAGAGTGGGCACCTCGGGGTCCACTTGGTGGCGTCAAGGTGCCACCTGCTACTTCAACTCTGCGTATTTTTTAGTATTTTTGTCATACATTTTTCCTTCCGATATTTGATTAAGGCGATCCAAAGTGCGTTGAAAAGATAACTTAAAGGGTTACAAATTTGCTGAAGATAGCTTTTTTCCAATTCGAACGTTTACTATGTCAAAAATGGATCTCAATCTCAGACTAAAAATCTGAAACATACTTGTGCGATTGAAAATTTATTTGTGAAAATATTTTGATCATATTTAACTCCTTTTTAACTTCTAATTGCATCTAATTGACCACTAGTATTCTCAAATCGTCATCGTGGGGTTCTACACAACTTTTAAGTATTTACACTTTATTTTCCAAAATTTTGAATCTTGCCCTTTTCTTCTTTCTTTCAATTCCACTTCCTTTCATCGAGTTTCATCTAATAAACGATATACAATAAATTAGGTTATAATTGTTCAAAAGAACTATTGGATATTTATATTTTTAGGTCCAAAAATGTATATAAAATATACTTATCAGTCATAACTGAACCGTCCACTAAAGCATCAGCCATGCTGCGAAATTCAAGGGTTAGTCCATAGTAGAAAAGATATATATGCACCTATTTAAGAATGTCAATAGTTGGACACTTCCTAAACGCTCTCCTAAACCTCTCTCGTGCCTCTAGATATGTCTCAATATCCCTCAACTTGAAAGTATGCACTTCATTATGAATTTGATGGACTCGAGATGGTGGGAAGAACTTCATAGTGAGTTTTTGTACCATGTCATTCCACGACATGATACTCCTGACAAGTAATGAGTATAGCCATGCTTTTGTTCCTCCCTTCAAGGTGTGAGGAAAAAACTGTACGAAATGCATCTGCTGACATCCCTTCATGTCTGATAACTTCGTATAACATGAGAAAAGCTTGAATATGCTCATGTGGATTTTATGTAGCTTTTCCGAATAACTTGATGTCGTGATTATTCTGGAAAAAATTGTTGACATCTAGTCAAAAGTGGAAGTTAGCATGTCTGAAGTGTGGGTAGATGATAGGAGTTAGTACTGGCGCAAGCATTGGATTCACATAGTCCCTTACTAATATTCGGCCTATGTTGGCAATAGAAATCCGTGGAGTAGGTGGTGGTTGTTGAATCGAATCCTAAATCTGATTCTAGTCCTGATTTTCAGCCATTGCTCTTGTTTCTCTTTGTTTTCTTTTGTGTTGTCTAAATGTTCTTTTGATCTCGAGATCCAATAATAAGAGCTAATTTTCTTCAAAAATTTTCATAAACTATTGACAATCTGAAAGAAGTGAAACATAAAAAAATTAGGCAATGATATAAATAGCCTAAAACAAACAAAAATAAAATAAAATAAAATATCTAATATAATATAAACTAACAAGCTAAAATTAAAATCGTTATTTCTCAACAACGATACCAAAAACTTGTTTGTGATGGAACTTGCAAACGTGTAGGATTGATGACAACTAATAGTTAAAGTGAGTTATAATTATCGTCATATGAGGAATAATGTTTAATAATAATATTAGTTATTACCAAATTCAATAAATGTATTAATACAAAAGAGATGATTTGTTGTGATTTTTATACTAATTCTAACTAAGAAAGCAATTAAAATATGGTTTTAATCAAATATGTAATGAATGTATTGGATTTCTGAATCCCTTTATTACTGCTATTACAAATTCGTGACCCATAAAAAGTAGTATAAATTTTCTAATGTTAATAACAATCAATAATCCAATTCTATTTAATATCATTTTCCAAGAAATATCAAACCTATGTTTAACATGAATCGATCATATTCCTAGTCTGAATTTATATGATAAATACATATTTAATAACATGATTATTTCACTTGATTGCACATCGCATACATATTATTCATAATATTTATTACTCGTATGTTAAATATGCAATGTTCTACCTACTATAAAATTTTCAACACTACGAATAGACAACAAATTATCTAAATAGTGATCAAGCATTCAAAATACAAGATTCATGCATATTTAATCAATAACACAATAATTTACCTAATAAATAAGTCTTGAATTGAAATTAACAACTAATCAGGTTCATCATTCATTCAATACAATAGAAAACTAGCTTAATATTCTTATAATTAAATTATATAAAAATAATTGGAAAAAATTACCCGAAAATGAGGAAGATGGAAGAAATACGAGAAATCCACGCTCCGGCTCAAATCTTGAAATCGAGCTATGAATCACAATCCTTGTATGGTTTGCCTTGAATTGATGTATAGACGTATTCTTTACCTCCAAAATATGTAGACTATGATGAAATTTAGGTTGAATCGAGTGGCCGAGTTTTGGTATATATAGGATGCCAAAATATTGTTTTCAAGTAGAGTTTTTATCAATAAGGAAACTAAGATTTTCGCTCCAAAAATGACCGTTGCGGCCACATAGTAGACTTTTTTGCGGCTGCATGGTAGAGTTCTCTTGAGGACCTGTTGATTGAGGAGTCACGAGTACGACCGCATGGTTCATTCAACTTTCACATTTCTTTGTTTTAGCCCTTGAACTCTTCTGCAATTCGATTTTGATCATTTTCACTTTTATTCTCATTCCTTTATCTTCTAATTGCATTCAATTAAGCTCGTAGTATCTTCGATCTTCATTGTGGCCCGAATCGACTATTGAATTATTGCACTTATCAAGGTACCTTGAAAACTCTTATAGAAGACTTCAAAAAGACGAAGATTGTTTTGAACAGTGACAATGCTACATATACATCAAGGCTTACATAATGCATTATATAATATTACATGTCACTCTATCATTTACCGGTTTAAAATACATTTATTTTTTCATCCAATATTTTCCCTTCACATCATTTCGGTCTCTTCTTCTGGCCATTTTTTTCTATACAAACAGCAAAATCCTTTGACGGACACCTTCAAGAAAATTAGGGTACAAAAGAGAATATGAGAGTAAAAAATGAGAGAAGAAATGAAGGCATCCACAAGCATTAAAAGGCAAAGGAAGGAGAATCGAAGTCATCTAGATCGTCCATTGCGAAATGAGTGAATTTAAATAATTCATATGAATGGTCCAGATTAAGCCTTCTAAAATGATGTCAATTTGAAAATCTTGCACAAGAAGCTTCATCTTATTGGATCCTATATCACCTCTGATCTTCTGATATATATTGCTCATGTACAATCTAGGAGAACAACTGTCTCCCACCAAGTTTTGAAGCATTAGTCACATATCGAGCAACTATGAATCAAGGTCCGATCTCTTTAAAAGTAGAACTCGGACTTGGAGGGAACAACTATTGTTGCCGATATGAAATCCATGCCAAACAGGTTTAGGGTTTTTCTTGATTTGGTCAAAAGAGCTTTCTTGTCAAAGAGGCCATATTCACAGCTCGACACCCTGATCTAAGACCGCCATAGATAGAGGTTTGGAAACATCATTATGACAAAGGAAGTGCTCCTCCTTAACAGTAGTATTGTCTGAACCAACCAATTAGGAAGATGACATGATAGTCTAGTACCCAATCACAATGCCTAAGTATCATGATGATCTAATAGCGGATGTACTCACCAAACCAATTAAATTTTTTTCATGATGATCTAATAGCGGCTGTACTCACCGACCAATTAGATTTTTTCTAAAGGGCTGTGGCTCGCACCCTAAGTTGGAACAATATAGATTGACTATGACTAGGACGGCAAGCTTGAATCTATCAATCTATATAAGAGACGAATGGTAAATCAAAAAGGGGATCCGAACTGAAATTCTCTCTGTGTAATTATAATTATAAAATTGCAGCAAGACAACAATTTTATTCTCTTCAGATTTCTAGAAGTCGATCAAAAAATGCCACATCATTCTTTGTCATCAACACCTTCCATTTTTAATTGAGTGGAATGAGTTCAAATTCTACTTGTTGACATGCAAATTAAGTGAACAAAAACGTCTATTTAAGAATAGTATACCTAATATTCTAATGTTTGACACAATATACGTATTTGAAAGATTTTAGTTTTGAAGCAGCTAAAATTTTTATAACCACCTGTTTGATAGGTGATATTGGAAGGATAATAAAGGACAAGATGAATGGGAAATGATGCTTTATAGATAAGAATTTAAGGCTAAATGCCTAGAGTATTTCTTAAAAAATATTCTTGGGTCTGCCGTGTACCATCCGTTAGGTTGGAAAATCTTTAATTTATTCTTTTTGTTTTGAAATATTTAAAAATCTTGAAGAAAAAATATTCCTACAGAATGCAATCCGACATCAACACATGGACAGTGGACGCATACATAATTTTTATTCCTGTTCAACTGTATAAAAACAAAATTGTTCTTGGTTCAAATTATTATGTTTTTAATAATTTCACATTGGATGCCTTCATGTGCAAAATGACATGAGGTGTTGAGGCTGTCAACAATTTAGTTAAATTTTGAATATGTAATAAATTGAATAGAGCATCGAAAGAATTCCAATTGTTTGGCTAAGCAGATAAATATTAATTTTTGAATAATTTATCTTTTTCCTTATTCTTTTATATTTATGTCAAAATAAGTTACTTAACCATTTCTATTTTTCACCAATAAAGTAGTAATGTTCAAAATACAACGAAGATGTTGTCGATTTAAGTTGATCGTTGAAGTATATATCTCAAGTGAAGTTAGATAAGTTTTCTATAACTACGTGTTTATTTTATGTTTGTATTTGTTTGTCTACTTTATGAAAAAATGAAGTAGACATAGTGGGATATTTGTCATTTTATGAAGATGTTATTTCGTTTTCCAAACGAGATTGCAAGCATATTTCTTATATAAAATGACAACTAAGAATCTAAGAATAGGTTCTATGAGCTTTCGTATTAGTATTACATCTGTATATATATCTAACATATACATAGATTTCGAAACTCTTTTTTTTTTAATTTATTTTTAATTACATATTTAATGAGATTCACAAATTTTTCATTACACTTTTGTTAACTTTTATAAAAATCTATATAAAATAAATAAATATATGTATGTATTGCAACACATATATATTTATATGTATTGCAATACATGTTAAAGGTCCTGAACCTTTAACATGTATTGCATTTTGATCCTTTATCTTTAAAAAGTATTATTTACACCATCAACGTTTTATTTTGATAGCACTTAGGTCCCAAATGGATGATTTTACCCTTTAATTAACAAGTTAGTATTTTGTTAAAATATTCACACACTGTCTATCAAATTGCCTGCTTTTGATTATTTCCTTTTCCCACAAAAATGGGAATATTATCAGTAGAAATTTCCCAACATTTCATGTGTGTTGCACTTTGGTCCTCAACTTTTAAAGAGTGTTATTTCATCCTCAACGTTTTATCTAGTAGCACATAGATCCTTGGTGGACATTTTTACCCTTGTCTTCAATTAACAAGTCAGCATTTTATAAAAAAATATAAATGAAACACTCGCACCTTCAACAACTAGCCATCTATAAATTAGTGAAAGACGTGCTACTTTTATATCTGTCCACCAAGGTAACGTGATACTATGGATGAGAGTTAATTTCTAACTAACCTAAAGTGATAGAATATATTAGAAAATGTTGAGAATGTATAAACAAAGTTTACGTTGATCAATGTCGTAGACGCTTGATATATAAGAATCTTGACTACTTACTAGGTTAATATATTGAAAGGGAACCTCGTGTTCCAATAAATGGTACAAAAGTTAGATCCTTACAAGTTGTAAAAAAAAATCATGTCCAAAATGTACCCATGTGGAAGCACAAGACAAATGTCCAATTGCAAGAATGAAGTTGGTGGACCCTAAGTGAGATCTCGATGAAAAGTGCGATACTTTAAGATTTGAGGAAGAAAAACACATAAATTATCAGTTCGGGAGATCAACGTGATATGATAATTCATTTAGCTAATTGTTGAAAAAGTACAAATAAATGGTTGTGAATAAAATAATGTACACAAAAGGTTTTAATAGTCACTACATAATAATTTATACAATGCTTTAATGATGTGGTGAAACATGATTATGTCTAAATTTTTTCAACCAAATAAAAATAATAATAAAGACACATTATCTGTATATAAATCACTATGTATAAGTAATATTATTTTTAATATTTAAAAATTTGAACATATAAAATAAAAATAAAAACGGAGAAATCACAGAAATAAAATACAGCAGTATGGTAACAAGGGATTAACGAGGCCCGACAGGCCCCCGACCAGTCTTTAGCACCAGCGGCGCAAGTTAGCTGAGACCCGCTAATAGAACCCATCCATAGGTAAAATACCTGAAACACCCTCAAATCAATCATAACACTGTCATAATCCGAAATCCATGTGGTCAAAAGAGTAATTTGGCTTGCCACTGCGAGTATAAAAGGACGTTGCCTCACCTCATTGAACTTTACCAGATCAACTAGCAGCACTCAAATATAGCAAAATTACCCTTCGGTCTGCTCTGGTATCCTATCATCGTCTCCCGCCGTCGATCTAAATTTCTCATTTTTTTTGTCCGATTCGGAGGTTAATTATTACCCTCTGTTAAATTGATTTTTCCTCGGGAAAATCATTTTCCACCGGAAAATTCATCGGAGCTGGGGAAAGTAGTTCGTATTATGGGATTTTGTATCTGTCCGTTGGAAACTCCGGCGAGGTTGCTCTGGACCACTAGCTTCTTCCGCCACAAGCTCAGGCTATTCTAATTATACTCATTATCCGACATCGTATTATAATCCTAACTTTAAACTCTAATAAGTAGAGTTAATTCTTCACCGGAAAAACTTATGTACGCACTTGCTTGTGTATACGTATAGAGATATATTGGTATTCGATAGCTGGAAATCCGAGAATAGAAATGGATTTTGGGCGTATTTTCTTTAATTCCTCGTATTCTGGCAACATGTTTCCAGGAAATGGTGATTCCATTTTTCAAGGTAATTACCTTTTCTTTTCGTTTTTCCTTTTATTCGCAATTTAACTATGCGATGCTTGTGATGCTTCTAGAGGGATTTTTTTGTTTTTTTATACAGTTAGTTGTGTTGAAATACTCTGTTTATGTTGAAGTTATTTGTTATTTTTATATAATGATGTATTTAATGATTTTGCATGTGTAGACTTATATATAATTTGCAAATGTTATAGGAGCAACATCGGTGATGAACATGGAGGAAACCTCAAAGAAGCGACCATTTTTCAGCACACCGGAAGAACTCTATGATGAAGACTACTTCGACGACCAGTTGCCGGAGAAGAAACGCCGTCTCACTCCTGAACAGGTCGATTGATTTTCAATTCTCATCTACTTTTCCAGTAAATTTGATATGGTATTCTTGCTTTTGATGCATATCTTGTTTTCACCTTAGCATCTAAAAATTCCTTTTGGATAAAATTATAGAAGGCATATTCACTTTCTTTCTAGATGAACAATATCGGCATTCAGATTCCCTCAAACTATAACCAAGAATCGAGTCAATTGATTAATGATTATCTAAATGATTACAGTTTGGCGTGAATAAGGAAAATTCTCTGATTTCTTGTAGTATGTAGTTACACCTTTTGTATGATTTATAGGTGAACTTGCTTGAGAAGAGCTTTGAGGCAGAGAACAAGCTGGAGCCAGAGCGCAAAACTCAGCTGGCCAAAAATCTGGGATTGCAGCCTCGACAGGTGGCAGTATGGTTCCAGAATCGCCGTGCACGATGGAAGAACAAACAGCTTGAAAAGGATTACGATCAACTTAAATCCTCCTATGAGTCCCTTTTGTCCAATTATGACTCCATTCTCAAGGAGAACGAAAAGCTCAAAGCAGAGGTAAAATCACATCAAGCTAACTTAATTGTCTTTCAGTTTGTGTACAATTTCTCAAGCTTTTGAATCTTCTTATTTTTATAGTTTAGCCCTTCTCTTTAGATACCATTTAGGAGTCTGAAAAACACAAAAAAAAAAAAAAAAGCAAATTAGGGTATATATTGTGCCTTCTATCAATATTAAACAGCATAATTCAGCAAGCTTATGATTAAATTAATGTGAGCAGTGTATAAAAAATAATAACTTTAATTAAAGTTATCGCAGTATAATATTTTGCTCTTTTTTCTCTTGGTACTGGGGGATAGGGTGGGGAGTGGAGACCAATAGTTTGGATTAAAAAACTCAATTCTTGCGGGTGACAGTCACTTGAAGTTGACTTGAGGTGACAGTAGTCTTCTAATATTAAGGTTCAGGGAGCATGGTTCATGGAGCACTTTATTTGTTGACTCCCTCATTCCCTTTCTTAAGTGGACAAGGTGTAGCATTGAAACTGCGGTTTTGGGCTCAAATGTTTCCAGAGTTGCCAAATGAGATAGAATAGAGTACCATGTCTTTATCGGGAGCACATAATGAAATGGAATTCATAAATTGATTTAGGATCTGTTTGATGTAGATTTTTTTAGAATAGATTTTGTAAAAAACTGATTTTTTGAAAAATATGTGGTTAAAAGATGGTGAAAAGTTATAGGTTAACGTGCAAAATTATTTTATTGGAATGATGTGTACTTGAAAATGAGTTAGGAGAAAATGAGTTTCAAAGAATTTGTCTAGGGCTAAGAGAACTTTGGTAAATGAATTTAGAAGGCAAAGTCGGAATATTTGGATCTGATTCTGCCTTCAATTTTATTCTGGTTCAACACCTGGCCATTTGTTTAGATTATAAGGACTTTTGGACAGGTCTCACCCCGCCCCCTGCAAGATTCTTCCATAGCTATAAAATTCTTTGTGTCTCTCTCAGAAATCTTATCCTTACATCAGCCAGACAAATTAGCATCTGTTCCTAAACCCCACCGTGATTAAAAAAGAAGAAAAAGATGGGATTTAGTTTGTGGAAGGGAATATTCTTAGTTTCTCTAAATACATACCGAAAACGTTTTAGAATTGGTAGCGTCACTTTGCACTTACCCTCCTCACTCTATGCTTTTGATAGACAATGACATCCATGATAACTCCCTCATTCATTGTAACTATGGTAAAAATATGATCCAATTGATAAGGATATTTTACTATAAATGAAAGGTGATATATGAAAATATTTTTGCAATTTCGAAGGGAGTAGCCCTCCTTTGATAAAGTAAAAGAATAGAAAAGGGAAGAAGGAGAGGAAAGGTGTGATCATACCATACTCTTGAGCATAAACTGATCCCATAACAATATGATTGAATCTCAAGGCTGTGAATTTTTAGTACCCAACATTAAGGCTAAGAACTCTTGATCAAATACATGTTCATCCAATTTGTCTGTGGCATTATAATAGGTCCTTGCCATGACGGAGAAGTTGGGAGCTAAAGAGTTGACTGGAGAGCCCGTGCCATGCCAAAATTCTGATCCACTTCCGGTTGTTGGCTCCCCTGCTCCTGCCCTCCAAATCAGCGTGAAGGTGGAAGACCGCCTCAGCACTGGCAGTAATGGCAGTGCCGTGGTGGATGAAGACTGTCCTCACCTTGTGGACAGTGGCAATTCCTACTTCCCTGACAATGAATATCCTGCATATGTAGCAGCCGTTGATTGTGTTCAATTGGAGGATGATGGCCATGATGACGGTGGAAACTATTTCTCTGCATTTGTGGAAGCAGAGCAGGAGCAGCATGAGGAAAGAGAGGCACTGGGATGGTTTATCTGGTCATAAATTAGGGCTAAATAGCCCGGATCATTAAAAGAAAAAAAAAAGGACAAGCATGTGTATCATATTTTATAGTTGTGATGAGTGAAACTCTAGGCTATTATATGGACAAGAATAAGAATGGCTGTTACATATTAAGGTCTTTGCCTGTATTGAGATATTGGTATTATAAATGAAGGAAAAATTAAAATTATTGCTGATGCTTTGTTATTTATTTACTTTTAAATTGATTATTTTTTGTTTATATATTAATCAAAATTGCAAATTAATGTTTTGGTCGATATAGTAGGTACTAGATAGTAAAAAATAATTCAAAAACTATTATAAATTTTTAGTATTCTGTATACAATTATAAAAGAATAGGTGGGGATGTAAATGGATCGAGTTCAATTGGTTTGACGGCGAACTAGCTCATCCTCACTTGGAGGAGAGCTAGCTCATTTGAAAAAAAATTAGGCTCTGCTCGTCCATTAGCTCATTAATGGGTGCCGAGCTAGATCGCAAGTCTCATGTCCCACCATCTTTGTTTTTGTAAATTAAGTTTTTTTTTTTAAGCTAATTTTTTCTTCCTTGTTTAAAAGTAGTTGAAAATTAGGCCATTAAAATCATCGTTTAAAGTATTTGAATTACTAATAAATTAGTTAAATCCTCGTTATATCGTAATTCATTTGAAATAGAATAAGACAATGTAGTAAAAAAGGTGTTAAAAATCAGTTCTAAGTGATCTATCAATTTATGACACTTGAGATAGAACGTAGATCGTGTTTAACATCTATTTTGCTCAGTGCATTACTCTTTGAATTATGGTAAAAATAGAGGAAAAAAGCAATATTTAATAGAAGAGAACTGAGAAGCGCAGGCCCCAAA